>JAUTBV010093241.1:0-12834 GCA_032361325.1 Lepetodrilus fucensis | reverse complement strand
TAATGAGGAGAAATACAAACAGAATATGAAGAGAAAGGGATATGTGTGTATGCGTCTCTTTCTTTCTGTCTCTCCTCTCTATCTATCGTTTTCTTGCTCTCTTTCTCTCTCTCTCTATCTCTCTCTCTCACACACACACACACACATACATATATATATATATATATATATATATATATATATATATATATATTCCTAAACGAAGAGGCATTACTATAACACGAAGAGATATATTCTAAAAACCTATTCCTTTTTTAATATATTGACCGCGTATTGTCTATATTTAATATTTGATTTTGAACATGCACTGCTTCAAATACGTCAGTTTAACGATCAGTTGTATTTCTGATAGCGTTCGCAATATTCTGACAGCGCTAGATACGCGTGGAGCGTTACCTCTTCCTCTTTGAAAGCCTCGAAGAACTCGACAATGTCTGCAGCAGTTCCTATATACACCAGCAGCAGCTGTGACAGCTGGTCGTGGGTCAGCTTGCCCTTGGGCAGGATCCACCGTCCTAGGATGAGGATCAGAAGCAGAAGCTGCTCCAGGGTGCGGATCCACTGGTCCGACGTCATCAGAATGGGAAGACGGATCTCGAATCGGAGCTGGAATCAGACAAACAATTCTTAGAGTTGCATACCATCGAGAGACGGGCGTGCCTGCATGTTGTGTATGGCCATTACAATTGAACTAATCAGACAAACAATTATCAGAGTGGCATACCATCGAGAGAAGTACGCGCGTGCAACATGCCGTGTATGACCATTAATTTATAACTACGTGTATAACAAATGGAATTTGGCAAACAACGATAATTCTATTTGGGTTTAGAGCCTCTTTCAAGATTCTTTCACATATCACGGCTTTTCAGTTTAGAGCAGGAGGAAACCGGAAAATTGCAGTAAACCTGCTAGCACCGGCTATTACTGACACACCAAGGATGATAACAGATCTCGCTATGGTCTAAATAGGACATGGGTGTCCTGGAGTGTTCCTGTGTATGAACCTGCACATGGCACCCTGAGGACACCCGATGAAAATGTCCTTGTCCTAATAGCCAAAATAGATACTGGGGAGAAATGAAAAATGGACGAGTTAGGTTCATGCCATATTGAATACCATCAACTGAATGGATCAGGGTACAACTGAAAACCTTAGATCATATGTAAATCATAATTTGTAATCGAAAAATATACCTGTAAAGTATGCAAGTTTCTAAATCCGGATTTGATGAAATCATTGGCTAATGAATCAATATAGTTACATCTATAGTTTTGCTATGTAAAATAAGTCTCGGATAAAAAAAACCCAGTCAAATAAACAAAAATATTGACGAAGAATTGAAGAGCAGTGTATACTTAAGACGTTAGCGCTGGATTATCATTAGTATTTCCAGGTGCGTGTTTTCCCAATAACCCATCTCAGAGGAGGCGTCAAGGGTTCTAGGTTACAGAATATGTTCTGTTTTGGCAATAATTTTGCTATAAAACACGCTTTACTTATATTTTATAGCCCACCTGGAAGTTCGTGATCTCTGAACTGTATATTAAGATTGCTAATCTCCTGTAAGTGAAGATTCAACATATTGGCCACCAGCTGTTGTCCTTTGGGAAAACATTCAAGTCTAACTGCGAACTACATTGATCATTTTATTTTTGTCTTGGGAATGAACCTTTCTTTTAAATTGGCTGTTGAATAGTGCCTTATCCAACACGTCAATACCAGCCTTCATCGCTACGGATGGTTACGGGTTTCCTCCTGCCATATACCGACGAGCCGTGATATAAGTGAAATAATATTGAAAGCGGCTCTAAACCCTAATTTTAAAATAATAACTTTTCGTATTTTTAGATGTTCAGTTTGTTATACAAGTACAGTATATACTATACGGTGTATATGGTTTGATAGTCTATATAACGGTCACTGCATATAACGTGATATATTTTATCGAGAATTATTCAACGTCCAAACAATAAAAAATACATTTACTATTTTTTAATGAACTAATACTGACACATAGACTACTGAACGTTTTTCAAGTAACATTCCGGCAACCCACGGAATATTTATGATTCAACAACAAAGCTGCTGATTCCAATAATGAACAGGTGTCAAGCTACTTCAGAAAGTAATAACTTCTGGTTGGTAGATTTTCTGGGTGGCGCGATGCTTTCATTTTCCTCTTCTGTGGAAGAACAATTTGACATTGCAAGGTGTACTTATTCGTAATTTAGAGGCCCTCAAGGAAAAAGGGAAACGTTTCTAAACTATCATGCTGGTTTGCACGGAGAAAAACGTCAACATTATTCTTGAAGTACGTAATTCTCTTGGTTTCTGCACCATGAAGCCATCATGGATTTAAGTGATCATACTCCAAAGAAAATATTTGTTCACATTACCAGATAACTACCAACGTTAGTAGCAATATATCTCTGTAATGTCTATCCGGTGCGTTAATGTGATTCTACAGTACAGTGGTACCCAATTATACAACCAATACGAATTAGAAAAATATACGTTATCAAACTACTAGACGTATACCGGTATACGCTAATATTCAATGCAATTTGCACCTATGTTCAGTCATAATAGTGTTTTCTATTCCGGTGCATTAGGGTACCAATTATACAGCCAATATGAATGAGAGAAAATATATGTTCTCAACTATTAAACATGCATACGCTAATACTTAATGCAATCTGCACCTATAATCAGTCATGCTACACATCGTAGTGTTTACTATGCCCGGTGTATTAGAGTACTACAGTACGGTCGTACCCAGTTATACTGTACAACTAATACGAATGAGAAACATATGTTTCCTATTACTAAAATACTACGGTTTACGACAATATGTAATGCATGCGCAATTAACTGTAAATTCTAAGCACCGTAGCATTAGTAGTAGACATGCATATCGCTATTTATTTCATAGCATGTTTTACAGTCAATATCCGATGGTTTCGCGATGTTCAATATGTAATCGTTATAATCACTTCATAACACATTCCAGACATAGTAATCTACGAGGAGAACTCCAAGTGTAAAGACATATTAAAACAGAAAAAAAAACTGTATTGAAGTAATTATGTGGGAAGATAGCGAGATTGCACCTCGGCGTCAGTAATTTTAAAATAGCTGCGCGCGCACCCTTAAGTAACGTGCTGCACCTGCTGTTGTTGCTGGCGTAGTGAGTAGTGCGTGGAAAATGGAAATACCTGTCAATAATGACTGGCCTACACTGGCGGGATCTCATACAGTAAAGTTAGTAAGACAGGTGCAGATTACTGTTCTTTACTGGCGCCTTGAGTACATATAATGCTACAGTACACATCTCTACGTATGTACATGGTACAGCGTACAGCATGGCATCGTTATTGGTTAGAAGCAGCGCTAAGTTATTTTTTCTGGGTGTCTGTACCTAGCAGCTACTTGTATTGATTAATTGGACGTCGAAATAATAACATACTACTAATAATAATTTTAATAAATAATAATAATACTAATAGTGAAAATGGCCGTTGTGAATGTGAAGGACAAACAATTAATCCTTACTATGTACAATTAATGAACTTATTATTGAGATAGGTCAAGGTTAGCTTTTTGAGTATTGAATAAAATAACACGGTGAACGTGTGGGTGATAGTCTTTGTTTGTGCAGTTGTATGAAAACCAGTTTGTTCCATCTCTCTCTCTCTCTCTCTCTCTCTCTCTGTCTCTCTCTCTCTCTCTCTCATATATATATATATATATATATATATATATATATCCGTGTATATCTTTGTATATCTCTCTCACTATCTCTCACTATCTCATACACACACACACACACGCACATACACATACACGCGCGCGCGCGCATGATTATCTTTCGTTATTCCTCCCCTGACGTACGCCTACATAGTTTCACGAAATTGACGGACCGAAAGTCCGTCCATTAATCAATATCTACGTCATTTCCTCTAATAGTAAAAAACATGCAGTGATCCACAATGTATGCCCGTACTATAGTATACGGCACAACATAATATACTGCCGAGTACATGAATTACTTACTCCATAAGCAATGCCCAGAGTTGCACTCATCTCCTGCATTGTCTCATTCTGGTACAGGTAGCTGAGGTTGTTGTTTGTCTTGAAGGCGATCCTTCTCTCCATCTCGTGGAGTTCCAGGAACCAGATCGCTGGCACCACGCACATCAGATATATCAACACACTGGGACAGAACCTGACAATAAATATACGTAGTTTATTATCATTTGGCTAATGAAATGTCCCACGTGTGTATGAAGAACAATGGATCTCTGTCCAGCAAACGCATCTGTTTCATGTGCAATATTTAATACAGTAAATTTGTCCAGACTAGTTAATAATATGCGTTGATAACAATTTTGATATTGAAATACCCCATGTCTTTACGAACAAAGCTGAATCTCTGTCTTGCATACGGGTGTCTTTTATTAGCTGTTGATAAGCAAGAACTGTGTCAATACTAGAGATTATTTTAAAGTACTTATCTCTATAAAAATAAATGTAAATACAATACTGATATTGATTACAAATTGTCATTGGAATATGCTATCAGTATCAGTAAATAAATACATGGTTGTACATGTTCTGCATCGTCATGTATCTCAAGATGACAGAATGTGTCAAGTTTGTACAAACTCAGGAATGTCATGAGGAATGGCTATGAGGAAACAGATAGATTTGTCAAGTTGTCGTGGGGCTTGAGATAATCTGAACACTATATAGTCAATGACATTACAACCACAAATAGTAATAGACATACTTTCATGTTCTATATGACCATGTCCAACGTTATGAACGGACGTCTAAATAAAAATGAGAGATGGTAGTCTGGCCCCCGTAACTCCTTAGCAACTCCATGCTAACGTACATGAGTTACGACTCTCGTAGCGCTACGACTGTTCTGTGAAACGGGCTCCTGGGCGTTTCCTTACGTTCCTGCTGCATATCGCCATGTCGTAAGCGATTATTTACGTATGGACTTCACCAATTATTGCTCTATTATTTACGTAGGGACTTCACAATTTCATACGCTATTATTTACGTAGTGACTTCACAATTTCTTACGCTATTAGTTACGTAGTGACTTCACAATTTCTTACGCTATTAGTTACGTAGTGACTTCACCATTTCTTACACTATTATTTACGTAGTGACTTCACCATTATTTACGCTATTATTTACGTAGTGACTTCACTATTTCTTACGCTAGTATTTACGTAGGGATTTCACCACTTCGTACGCTAGTATTTACGTAGGAACTTCACCATTTCTTACGCAATTATTTACGTGATGACTACAGTACGGAACTCTATTAAGCCACAATACGGGAGTGTTGACGCAGCTTACCATTTCCATTCCTTCCCGCCCTTTTTCCCGAGGGTGACGGTCATCTCCAGAAGCAGCAGACATATGCCGCAGGCCAGGTACCAGAACCTCGACTCCTTGGTCACCACGTATAGTCGCCATATTGACACCGCGCCGTGGCACGCGAACAGCAGACGTACCGTGATGGCGCGAAACGCCGAGAGCCAGCTCATCGCGCATGCGCAGTCAAGACATCAGAACGCTGCAAAGACAAATATGATAAATGAAATGCATTACATTTTCAAAATTTAGTAGGACAGGACGTTCCACGGAATAATCGTAGCACTACGAGAGGCGTAACTCTTATACGTTAATATAGAGTTACGACTCTCGTAGTGCTACGAGAGGCGTAACTCTTATACGTTAACATAGAGTTAGGACTCTTGTAGTGCTACGAGAGGCGTAACTCTTATACGTTAACATAGAGTTAGGACTCTCGTAGTGCTACGAGAGGCGTAACTCTTATACGTTAACATAGAGTTACGACCCTCATAGTGCTACGAGAGGCGTAACTCTTATACGTTAACATAGAGTTACCACTATCGTAGTGCTACGATTGTTCTGTAGAACTTGGGGCCTATTCTCGAAATGTTCTTACGGACTTCTTAGCCTAAGAACAGTTCGTAGCTATACTATAAGAATCGCTAAGAATGTTCTTAGGCTAAGAAGTTCATAGGAACGTTTCGAGAATAGGTCCTCTGGTGCCTGGCTTAAAGATTACTGAACTTTTGAGTACAATTGTATGGTTATCTCAAATTGTATATGGTGATTTATGAACAATACTTTGAGTTGAGCATTAGTGTGTACTAAAAGAAAGGTCGTAATCTCTGTAAGCGAATGACCATATTAATGTCATTGGTATTATGTAACCGTTGGAGTGAGGACGGATTGTGTTCACAAAGATCATTGCATGCGTGACCATTGTATTGCACGGGTATCTCTGTCTCCACATTCACAGACACTCTCCATCTTAGAATGCTTGGAGACAAACAAGCATGAAAACAATACAATAGTACCTAGAAGCTGTATGCTAAGTTCTACAAGGGACCAAATATACTTTTTTCGTGCTCATTGTTCAACAGCCAGTCAGTCATTACGTAAAAACTGGCATATTCCCTGCAATGTCTTCCATTACAAGGTCTACTAGTATATCACAGACACTGTCCAGCTCCAAGTTCTTAGAAGCAAACAAGCATGAAAACAATAGTACATAATAATAATAATAATAATAATAATAATAATAATAATAATAATAATAATTAATAATAATAATAATAATAATAATAATAATAATAATAATAAAATAAATATTTGTATAGCGTAAAATTCCAGCGCACTGCTCAGATGTGCTTTGTGTGAGTCTGAGTAAAGGAACAATTGTCAGAAGGTAGAAGCAGAGACTGTCTAGTTGTCAAATGCCTGGTTGAATAGCAATGTTTTAAAAGTATGTACGTGTACCTAGACGCAGCCTGCTAGGTGCTACAAGGGACCAAAAAGGAACATTGTTCAACAACAAGTCTGTGAGTGTTATACAATGGCCGATTCCCTGCAACATCTTCCATTTTGCTCTAAACTGGCATTTCCCTGTAAGAGCTTCAATTACAAGTTTTATATCCCGCCTGTAATATTTCTGCAATCCTGGAGAGAATAACGTTCAGTTCAGTGCCACAAACCAAGCACGTAGAGCAATAACACGTGTGTCACAACTACTACACTGATAACGTATAGTTGAGGAAATATTCTACAAAACGTCAGAGAACCAATATTCAGTTTCATGTAATATATTATCATAGTTTAGCTAAAAGCATTGCTTACATATTTGCAATAATGCCATACTTGCGAGAGATTGTGCACAAATTCACATGACAGTTTTGTTTAATTTAGTATCTTGATACATAGAAATTTGAAACATATATTTGTTAAAAAAACTCAGTAAAATGCTTTGACATGATAACATTTCTGAAGGGACGTAGGACTATTGGTAGATAAAACCATCAAATTAATATTATTAAATAGGACATTTCCTACACATGAACATTGGAAGAAGTTTTAGTTTAAAACTAACACAACAACAAAGACTACTTATATTCATGTTTCGTTAACCCGAAGAACACAAGAGTGTATACACCGGTGTATTTCCGACGATGATGTTTGAATTTATATTAGTGTATGCACTTAAATGCCTTTGGTCAGGTACAAATACAATAAGATATCTGATCCGTTAACACTCGTCGCCACGGCCTAGGCTATTCCAAAGTTACGTTGACTTCTTCGATCGCAGTCAATTTTTTATCTCGATGATGATGCTGTGTTTCCAGACGATGATGTTTGAATTTACATTCCAGCCCGTCACCTGCTAGGTGCTGTTAAATAAGATCCGGGACCCCCAGGGATGTGTTTGCGCGGTGAACTTGCTGAATGTAACGCCCTGCTTTCTGAAGAGCTCAGCAGATGCCAACAGCAAATGTCGCTTCTCAATCACAGAAGAAAAAAACGGTTAATTATTATATCATTCATACAGTCCATGTCGGTTATTTGGTAATCATCGTAAGAAATAGATGATGCTGTGTACACAGTATGATTCGCAAAAATCGGAGTGCACATTAGTATCTTATGTGCACTGTACACAGTCTGTATAATGAGTAAGTCTACAGCTTACTAGTATCATGAACAGAACAGTGTATACATGCTCCCCGTACGAAGAACCTTGATTTACGTGAATAAAACTTGCCTTATTACATCATATTACATAATCGTATTATAATCACGTTTTACAAGAACTTGCCTTAATACTGTATTGTGCCTATAGTGTGATAAGTATTATGCATGTGTATGGTATTATACCATCCTCGATACCACGGTCTTTATGACTATACCTAAAGTCCGTCAGATATAGGCCCTACGGAGGTTAGGTGTAGTCATATATGACTCACACGATGCTTCAAGGATACGCGCATACCACAATGCACAGGTATCATATACACAATTGGATATACTAATGATAAATATTATGCAAACTTTAAATACTCCATAACAGTGAAAACTCTCTGTAGTCTGAACAGGTTGTGTTTGTTTCGGGAATAAGGAAGAGATGTTCTGTTAATCTATTCTGCTATAAAATATCTATAATAACATTAAGGTGTGGCCCAAACTTAGATTGTGTACACAGTAAGCAATATTTCGCCAAAAAAACTACCTGGCACAACTCATTAATTTTTCGGAAATCTGCTAGCGTGTATATCTTTCGCTGACAGGGAGCCGAGCTCAGAACCCAAACATACTGATTATGATCAGCGATTTCATTAGCGTTAGATGAGAGGTTTATATTGCATTTGCTGCCATAAATCATTAAAGAGCAAATTCAGCGAACAAAATACCATTGACGACCAGACAAAATCAACGTGATGGCATGGTTAAACTTGATAGGGTTCAGCCAGTAAGTACATGGATCTCGGGGGTTGGGGGGTGGGGGTTGAGAGGTAGGGGTGGGTGTTGTGTAGTTTCAACTTGGCGAAAATAAAAACATCCTTTTCTAGGATTCAATCCTGGCCAAAAATGATAAGACACAAATATACACATGATAGAAATCGAATACTAGTACTAGTATTCCGTTGGTTATATAGCAGCTAATGGGTATCGGGTAGGATAATATGGTAGTGTGACCTTCTATAGCTCTTGAAAATTGCAGTACTTGTTGAATACTCCCCAGGTAGATCAGAAAGTCAATTTAGTTCACATTGATTCATTGGAATCGGTTATATAACAAATATTTTGAACATCAGTCGTCGTCTTCTTGTTCTTCTAGTTATTATTTTTATTGTTATTATTGTTATTTAAAGTATTAGTATCGGTGTTATTATTGTTGTTGTTATTATTATTATTATTAGATATAGTAGTAGTAGTAGTAGTAGTGGTAGTAGTAGTAGTAGTAGTAGTAGTAGTAGTAGTAGAAGTAGTAGTAGTAGTAATAATAATAGTATAATCTTTATATTGTTCAGTAGAAGTAGTATCCACATTATATGATATTTTTTTTCACATTTAATTTAGTACATGTATCAATATTATATTATATGGACTGATTATTCCTGTATGCATACAGGTATAAAACATTTTGTTTAAGGTATAAAATCAACATCCAGACATATATTACTGGCTGGATTCCTGGTACAAATTAATGATATCCATAGTCACTGCTTTCACGACTCTTGATATCATCATGATTAACTGATGCTGAAAACATTCTGGAGCTCATCGGATACCAATACCCTTGATATCATCATGATTAACTGATGCTGAAAACATTCTGGAGCTCATCGGATACCAATACCCTTGATATCATCGTTGCATCGCGACTTCGTAGTAACCTCGTAATGCTAGCAGTATCTGTTCATTGACCTTGTGTGCGTGTACTATTCACGTTAATGTATTGTTAATTGAGTGTGGAATCTGAGCTTACAGATGTGACCAACATGCACGAGACAACTGCTGTCCGCCTTGATACAGAACTGTAATTCCAATAGACTGAACCATTTGGTTTTTTTCTTCAATGTAGACGCTAGCATGGTTCATTAATTACTGATGCTACCAACATGCTCAAGACAGGAGCTTTACGACTTGTTCAACAACAGTGGTTCCATAGGCTGTATAATTTTTATTTTTCTCTTGTTTTTTTGCATACGTAGGATCACGTTTAATTCATTACGTTCTATATAGTATTGTGTTAATGATAGAGAAATGTACACTAAGTTTGAAAAGAAGATGACTATATATATTTAAAACACTGTCTGCTCTGAATGTGCATGGCTCAATATCAATGAACAATTAATTAGTATTCAAGTATCATTATGCTATGTATTAAGTATATAGTAATCATGTCTCTATCTTTCATATTCGAAATTTTGAGTCAATGGTCGAGCACAAAGTTTACTACTTTACAGATGTATTAGCATAACACCTAGTCTGTGTCACACCTTGTTCACCAAATACTCCTATTCAAAATATCACCCTAGATGAGTTAAGCAAGTCTAGATTACTGGAGATGGTAAAGCATTGCAGGGCTCATGTTATGATATATAATACCAATCACTATGTTATAGATTATTGAGTTACTTTAACACACTGAAACTATGGATAGTCTACATAACACCCCACCCCCACGCCCCCAGCCCCCACCCCACCCAAAAAAGAAATAAAATTAGTAAAATAATTAAAGGAATTTATAACTTTAAACCAAATTGACCGTTTAAATGGTTGATATTTTTATTTTATAGTTATGTATTAATTAATTATAATTCAGTATAGATCAGTAGTTACCTAGATATTGCAAAATCCGACTGCCATCTTGTCTTACCTGTGATGCAAACATCAGAATTTCAGACAGCAGCTGGTCTAGTGTATGTACATGTGATGACAGTATTGTTTTACTGTGTCTGGATACATATTACAAGTCAGTCACGGTACCTCACGTCTCCACTTTCAGGATGATTAACACGGCAAATCTTCTCTTAATCAAATACCTCTCCAATATACCGTTGACTTAGACCACACTAATATAAGTCGTAATTGCATTGCGCAGACTGTTATCGTTCAGGGATTGGTTTAATCCTGATTAAATGTGGAACTCCAATAAACAAGTGTCTCATATTTTGAATATTTATTGAGAACGTGCACACAGAATAGAAGTATTAGTCTCACACTATGAATACGACAGCCGAATGACCCACTGTGAATACACTACAAGCTGTTCAGAACACCGGTGGTATTTTACTGCGATATTCTATAATAATAATAAATGCAATCTGGTACACACACTATCCACATTATCTCAGAGGGTGAAAGTAAATAATTTAAATATTAATTATATTGATTGGTATTATATTAATATGAAAGAGCCTCTGAAATCCAGTAATCTAGACTTAGTTAACTGATCCTGGGGATAATTTCAATAGGGAGTGTTCGTGTGAGAACAATGTGTGATATTTAATGTGTGATATTTAAAGGCATAATATCACAGTTGTATAATGTACAAACAAATTACGATCTGAGACAAATTACGCTTGAGTTATCCTCCCCAAAGTTATTATTTACTGATATACTTAGTCCTCTGTACTCAATAGTTATCAAAATATTCATGTTTTATATAAATATAGGGAACGTTCCGCTATTTATCTTGTCTGATCCATCAACTGAACTATGAAGGAATTGCGACAAAACGTTGCTTGTGCGTATTATATGTTTAAGTCGTACTACATTATGTCCCCTTGCATTGACATAATGAAGCAAATAACAATACGACCATATTCAGGTTGTCTATCAGTAGACTACAGGGGGTTATAGTAGATATGTGTTTACCAAACAGCGGTGGAAAGGTTTTTGGAAGTACAAACATGATTGTATGTATGTCAATTGAATGTACTTTGCAGTTGTAGCTAAGAACTGTGATATTATGCCTTTAAATAAGTATTAACAATAGAATAAATTGCTACGAATTGTCAAAAATCATTTTAAAATTGAAAGTCTTATAAAGAATTGCTACGAAAAGTCTCTAGCCTGTAGTATCACGGGTAATGGTATATGACGTTCGTAGCAAACTGATTCTTTTTCTGTTTCAGCGGAAAATGAAACGACGTCTGAAGAGGAAGATGAGGGTGCAGACTGGGGTGGGGCAGATTTGGGTGGTGGTGCTGACGGAGGTGGTGGTGCTGACGGAGGTGGTGGTGCTGACGGAGGTGGTGGTGCTGACGGAGGTGGTGGTGGTGGTGGTGATGATGATGACGATGGTGGCGGGAGTGGTGGTGATAAGAAAGAAAAGGGAAAGGATAAAGGAAAAGACAAGAAGGACAAAGGAAAAGATAAAAAGGACAAAAAGGATAAAGAAAAAGACAAGAAAACAAATAAAAATGACAAGAATAAAACAAAGGATAAAGCAAAGCCTCAAAGTAAATCTAGTCCCAAAAAGAAAGCTAGCCCTAAAAAGGCTACCCCCAAGACACCGAAGGCAAAGTCTCCAAAGAAAGCTGGTGGAGGCATGGGCAAAGGAATGGGAAAGGGAAAGGGCAAGAGACGCTGATATATAATACAGGACGGCATAAAGTCTACACACACAAAAACTGTCCTAGACAGTAGAATTATATTTTTTTCAATATACGACAAGAATAACACCTTACTTCCTATCCCGAGTTTAATCTTAGACTCAGTAGAATCTGGAATAGGATACAGAGATTATTAACCGAGTGTCTTTAGATATCGTAAATATCCTGCAATCGTTGTATTAGACGAGCTTTTAGTGATGGTTAACATACGGCCCGAGGGCGTTACGGTATGTAATGCACGACGTTAAAGGAAGTAGCCCGAGTGCGCAGCCCGAGGGGTAATTCCTGAAACGGAGTGCATTACATGCCAGTAACGCCCGAGGGCCGTGTGTTAACTGTCATATA
>JAUTBV010093230.1:0-17737 GCA_032361325.1 Lepetodrilus fucensis | reverse complement strand
TATAATGTTCAAAGAAGCATAAATGGATGTGTGATCGTAGCAGCTGATGGCAGAGATCGCATACATCATATAATAATAATAATAATAATAATGATAATAATGATAATGATAATAATATGTGCATTTGTAGAGCGCGCCATCCACCGTTACACAATGCTCTGTGCGCTGTTCGCTGTTCACAGTTTACTGCGGGGTTATAGGAAACCGTTTTGGAAGAGCATAGTTTTGATGTAGATTTTTAACAGATTGTAGAGATAGACAAGTTTTGACATTGAGTGGAAGAGTGGAAGATATTGATGCATCGAAGAAGTGAATTGCAATTGCATACCTTTTACCATTGGTCCAGTGTAGCGTTAATAATAACCAGACAGCATTCACATGGTGGGTTATAGCAGACATTGAGACGACCCACGCGTATTGAGTGTATGTATACTACTTGCTTGCTTATACTGAATACACTGACCACTGCACTACAGTGGACCCAGAACTAGAAATGGATGGAACCGTGGATACGACACTGCTTCCGATGCTTCAAACTTGACCTCGGGGTCATCTCAATCCTCACAATGTCTCATACACTGTGTGTGGAGCCAGAAAGCTTGCCTGGATAGCGATTAATGTTATTACTATAAACTGTTTCTAAATGTAAAATAAATTGAAAATAACTAATACGATCTAATGCCAACATTCAATATTGAATACATCGATTCAATTTCAGTCTAGACTGACTTCAATAGAGATGGTTTCTGTCTGGTGATGATGTACAGCAAACACTGAAACGTTAACAACTTAGAAGAACAAGATCTAGACACCTTAATACAAACATACGTCATTCACGTATTCTAATAATAATAATAATAATAATAATAATAATAATAATAATAACAATAATAATAATAATAATAATAATAATAATAATAATAAAAATAATAATAATAATAATAATAATAATAAGAATAACAATAATTAATAATAATAATAATAATAATAATAATAATAATAAATAATAATAACACTAACAAACATATTTTTAAAATATATAAAATAATAATAATAATAATATTTAATAATAATAATAATAATCATCATCATCATCATCATCATCATCATCATCATCATATATCAGCAGCAGCAGCATCATCATCATAATCGTAATACTAAAATAGTAGTAGTAGTAATAATAATAATAATAATAAATACTACTACTAATATTACTACTACTACTACTTCTACTACTACTACTACTACTACTACTACTAATAATAATAATAATAATATTCCAGGTTCAATTCCCGCCCCGGGGGCCCGGCATCGATGTTCGCGAAAGTTACCTTTCTGACGCGATATTGATAGGATGCACTGACTGTAGAGTGGCAATGCAGTTATCATCCTTGGTCTTGTCAGTACCAGCCGGTGCTCGCAGGTTTACTGCAACAATCAGCGCTACGGATGTTGCGGGTTTCCTCCTGCCCTAAAACTGACAAGTCGTGATATTAGTGTAAGATTCTAGAAAGTGACTTTAAACACCAATTTAAAATAAAAAAAATTTAAAAAATTGTATTATTATTATTATTATTATTATTATTATTATTATTATTATTATTCTCATAATAGATGTGTGATGTTGTTTACAGGACCTCAAGCCCAGCAATATTGTAGTGAAATCAGATTGTACGTTAAAGATCTTGGACTTTGGTTTGGCACGTACGGCTGGCACCGGGTTCATGATGACGCCCTACGTGGTCACCAGGTACTACAGGGCGCCCGAGGTCATCCTGGGCATGGGATACAAGGCCAACGGTAAGATCCACATGCATTCCTCATCTCGCTCTACTAACACTCACTGCTGTGCTGGGCATCTCTGGTGCTTCTAGTCGTTGCAAATGGGTGAAAGATTCCCACAGCGACGTTAAACTCCATAATCACTCTCATTGGGTCCCTGCAGCAGAATGGAGGTTAAAAATAAGACTAATATAGTAATCTGTTCAGTCAATAAGATCATTCTCAGGTTGTTGTATAAATTCTTTCAATTATGGGAAATGTGTGTTACGAATGTTAATATAATTTAACTGTGTTTCCTACGTAACTTAATATTATATTAGTTGAAAGATATCATTGAAATTAAACAAACATTGCTATAATGTGAAATTTCTCCCAGACACCAAATAAAAATTGCAAAAGAATAAATTTCATCTATTACTAGAAGATGTCATTGCTGGTGTGTTGTGTTTCTCTAAGTTAATATTGGTGTGTTGTGTTTCAGTGTTTCACTGTCCGTGTGTTGTGTTTCAGTGTTTCACTGTCCGTGTGTTGTGTTTCAGTGGACATTTGGTCTGTGGGCTGCATCATGGCGGAGTTGATACGCGGGACAGTCATGTTCCCCGGCAGTGACCGTATCCTTTCTGTAATAACAGTTAAACTATACCACAGACAAAGGGCTGGATGTAACAGACTTTGGGCTGGGTGGGATCTATAATAGTGTTCTCTGTAAGCAGGTGTGCATTGTGGTTATTCCTGGATTATTCCCAGAGGATGTCATTTCACAACTATACAAGGAAACTGGATGAGTTGATCCATAGACATGACGGCTATGTTGTGATGGCTCATCTATCATGGACTTCCTAATGTCCAATTTGGTGAACTCACTGATGATGGTACCACCCCATCCCCCACCCCCAGGACTCCTCTAAATTTGAACACTGGTACTGGGTGAGCTCACGGGTGGTACTGGGTGAGCACTGATGGTACTGGGTGAGTTCACTGATGGTATCGTCGCAAATGGGTGAAAGATTCCCGTAGTGACGTTAAACTCCATATTCTCACTCACTCATGGTTCTGGGTGAGCTCACTGATGATACTGGGTGAGCTCACTGATGGTACAGGGTGAGCTTTCTGCTGACAACTGGATGAGATAATTGGGTACGCTCAAATCGGGTCTTAATAAATTTAAGTTTACACTGACTAAAGTTAAACCGTCCATGCCTTAACCTGCTCTAGATATTGACCAATGGAACAAGATCATTGAACAGCTAGGTACACCGAGTCAAGAGTTCATGAAGCGGTTGCAGTCCACTGTCCGCAACTACGTGGAGAACCGACCCAAACATGGCGGCGCCTCCTTCGAGAAGCTGTTCCCAGACGTTCTGTTCCCTCCGGACAGCACAGAACATCCGGGACTGCGAGCCAGCATGGCACGGGACCTGCTGTCCAAGATGTTGGTCATCGACCCAGAGAGGAGGATATCTGTGGACGACGCGCTCATGCACCCCTACATCAACGTGTGGTACGACGACGGCGAGGTCAACGCTGTAAGTAGTGATATGTTTATATAACATTACCCAGGACAAAGTTATGGCCTTCATAGTGGGCGGGTGTTATAGCACAGTGGTAGAATGTCAGGTTTCAGAACCTAAGGTTTTCTTGTTTTCTTTCTACTTTTGAATCGGAGATTAATGCCACTTTATTGTCATGTATGGGTTAAATATTCCAGCTGTTTTAAAATTAATTAAATTAATTAATGAATTAATTTCACTATTTGAAGTACTTGACCACTTGGCCCAGCTTAGATCACATTGCCTTAAGTCATTGCAGTATGTAATATTAGTGTATTGTTTGTTTATTCACAGCCGGCACCTGACCCTTATGACCACTCTGTAGATGAAAAGGAACATACAGTAGAGGAATGGAAAAGTAGGGACAATTATATCTATAATGTCAGAAACATTTAAACTTCTAGATTTGTTTAGATTCTATATATTTATCTGTTTGTTTACTTTCAAAAATCTTGTTCCTAACAGTTTGAAAAATAAATATAATCACTGCCATCATCAGTGTGGTACAGAGATAGCAAGTTTGATTATTGTTCATATTTCACCACTCATATACTTATATTTCAGCTCTCATATACACATTTTTCAGCTCTCATATACAATGAAGTTATGGAGTATGAGACCCGAGAAAGACCGAAACCTATGCAAAACCATACAGGTATTATTATTATTAATAGTATACATTTATAGCTCAAACGCTCATCCGTTGCTCAAATTCCGGTCAACGGATCTGTGCACTCAAATGCCTTCTTAACTCCCTAGGAGGTATTGTCTTCATGAATAGACATATTCTTACTCTAGAATGTTTATCCAAGAAAGGTTTCTATTTCTAATTTGCCAAGCCAAACCCAGCTGTTAATATTAAACTTTTTTCTCAGACTGTTTATTTTTATTAACGGTAAACTACGAAGCTAATATTTGTGTATTTATGTCTACAGCACAAGATGGCGTGTCAAGTAACGACACCGCGGCCAACGCTGGCGTATCTGGAGGCTCTCCTAGTCAAAACCGTCTCCAGTAGCGCCCTCTGTCCTCCCCGATGTCGTTGGGCCCCGCCTGCTCACTTGGCTGTCGTCGACCCGACCCGACCCGACCCCCCACTGCCCCCACTGGATCAGACGAGGGAAGAGTCGGCCATGAGAATGTGTACATAGTCCTTGTATCATATCTAGAGGCATAATTTATTTGGTGGTAATGTCAGGGAGAAAGCACCACTACTGTGTCCTGTGTAGATAGTGATGTACCATACACCTTTCACCTTCCATCACATCATCATCATTGTAATCCATTGCCCCGTGGGCACACCCATCAATGATACAGTCTGATGAACATCGCTTGTTGCTGATTCAATTGCTGTAAGGTCAAGGACATTATTCCAAGCAGAAGTGCCACTGTCAGGAAAATGTACTGATTATCGGCTAGGCGTCGAGTTTGTGGGATTTGTGGAATATTGAGGTTACGTATTCTGTTCATTTGACAACTGGGGATTTCACAATAGATCTGCCTCGTGGCTTTTGAAGTAGTGGATCCTGATTGGAATAGTGCATCTAGACCAAGGTCACGTGACACCAGGAGTGCAGCTGTTCTCAGACTCGTGACCTGCAGAATGTCTTCTGCCTCATTGGCCGACCTCAAGGTCAAGGTCAACAAGCAGGTGCAGACACAGCATGAAGACATAGCGCTGGACTTGACAGCAGTGTAGCCCAGGGACTTGTCAATACGTGTCTCATTTAGACAGATATTCCATTGTGTTGCAGGATTTGCCTGCCATGCATTTTTTTAACCTCAATATGGATGAAGGTGACGAGATGGTTCTTTTGTTACTTATAGTCATTGAGATTGTGCCAATTGGTTCTTGGTGTGAGTGGTTCATACGGTTATCTGTCCCTTTTGTCATCTCTATATGCTAGATTTTTCGCTTTATTATGCTTAATGATAATTACTGAATCGGATATTTCTGCAGCTCTAATTATTTTCCTGATTTCCAACCTGTCGAATTCATATGAAGTAAAGCTTCCTCAGTTCAATGTACATTTAATGTGTGAATACTACATTACTAAGATCGTCGAAAACCCGTGAAAGATTCCCGCAGCGACGTTAAACTCCATATTCACTCGCTCACTATGTTACGAAGACATTTATCGCAAATGTTAAGCATGTAAACTTCTAGAATAAATAAGATAACACCGTAAAAAAAATATACCTGAACCAGTTACGAAATGGGTGTGCACTACATATAGATATTATATATGTACAGAATATCGGTGAACAGAATGACATCAACTTCTAAGAATGACTGTAGAGATCTGACATCTCATTAGTATATCTGTATGTTATACCCTTTTATGTCTATCTTTACTTCTTGTGTCTGCATGTATCTTACATATGTACCCTATGTATCGGTACTGTTTGTGTTCAGATTCTAATCCTTATCCCTGATCATGCCTGTTCTCAGTTGTTCATAAGGCTGTTGAGATGGAAACGTGACTACAACCAGTTTGTGTCTCAGATTGTTTGTATTTGATTGAGCTCCCAGAGAGACATCACATATGTTGTGTATATAATGCTATAGATGTAAACAGAAGCACCAACACCTGGCAGTGTTAATACACTGATTTCTATATGTGGAACTTGTGTTAACAGCAAACATAGATGAATAGCTTATTTAGAATAATTGAGGTTGAAAGATATTGTGGAAATATGAAACATGAATGAAATGTTAAATAGGTGTAAATTAATGCATTCCAATTTTTGTCAAGAGTGGTACATATGAAATGGTTTTTGTCACCCCCCCACCCCTGCCCCACCCTTTTGAGGGTGAAACTGTAGGAATAGGTTATATGATTAAAATGTGGGCATATTTCTGCCTTCAATGTAATTGAAGTGCTAATCCACATGGTTGTTGTACCTGATACTAATTCTTTATAGTTTATCTTTGCTAAAACTGAGAGTGAACACGCTCAACCTTTCACAACAAAATTAAGTACAGTACTTGTAGCACCAGTTTCAAATTTGGAGATTAATTATTCATGAGCCAGGCCTGTAAGCGTAAACATATTTTGACAAGGATAGATCTTCCTGTTTGATTAGGCAGAGGCCATTGCTTATTAGGGTGTCTCTAGTTGCCTCCAGCACAGAGAAAGTTAAATGGGTTTTGTGAATGGATACATACAGGTATGTGAAAGAAAGTATACATTGAAAAATCTTGTTTGGCTTATAACATACACTAGAGATGAAGCATAGTATGCCATGTGTTGAAACAGAAGCACTACAGATGTTGTTATGACAGAATTGTATGTTTATCAATTGGAATGCTATTATTGCTCCGTGGAAAGGAATTGTTTTACCTAATGTCTTCTGAACTGATAATATGCTACATATTTTGGACACTTTATTAATTCACTGTATAGTATTTCATCAGTGACTACTTTATTGAATACAATTTCATCTCATTCTGATATTTTACCATGTCTTTTTAGAGACAAACTTAGTGTATACTTTCTTTTGCCCATCAGTTTACATTTTGGGTACAGTAAATCGAGCTATTTTATCTTGCTTAATTACTCTATTCTAATCTTTATGATGTTCTCATTAAGGGTGTGCTTTTTTGTTATTTTATATAGAAAGGATTCATTTATATCCACAATATAATCATAGACTTTGTTTGAAATTGGTGCATTTTGTGAGATGGTGTATTTGGATGCTGTGTTACTTTATCCTGAGATGGAGTGAGAAAGTCCTCTATGTTCACGAAGCATGATTTATGCAAACTTCCATGTTGGATAGACGTGTCTCTAGTTGGTATACAGTGCACTGTTGTCTTGTAGTAGTTTCTTTGTGTTCTTGTGTGAAAACTGGCAAAAACTCAACAACGCAGACTTTATTGAGATTTTATTCTGTTTGAGAATTATAATCTCTTATTAAGTTTTCTTTGATCTTTCATTAATCATCAGCATTTGGGTTGTAAAATATTTTTCATCTTTTTAGTAATATTTATGAGTTTCCAATCTCATGTTGGTCTTTCAAGAGATTTATAATGGCTTTTAACCACAGATGTTGATCATATGTTGACCATGTGTTGCAATGTCGAACTTTATTGTCTTTTAATTGCTTCTGTATATTTCTGATTTTTGTTTATGTTTTCTGACTGTGAGTGAAGGTGTGCCACACAGCTATAAGTAGCAATAAGTACTGTGGATCTGTGCACATATCATCATCATTATCATTATCATCATCACCACCACCACCACCATCATCATCATCATCACCATTGTTATCCATAACATGTAGGAACTGTGTGCAAATAATGTCATCTGCAGTACTTGATAACATGTAGAAAATGTGTGAATATATTGTCTTCTTCATTAAAATACACCTGCTCTGTTTCCATTGAACAACTGTCCATTTCAATCCAGTAATACCAGTAGTTGTTTATTTGTCCAGTACTGAAGCATCCCTCTGTCCAGGACATATCTCCAGTGTTAATACGATAGTTCAGTTTCAACAAGGGAGGTAATTCATTATACAAAGTAAGCGAGAGGTTCTCGTATCTGATGCTACAGAAAGGTAATTGAACTTGGAGCCTCACGTTCATCGTTTCCATTACATTTCACTAACAGATATTCTGACTTTCTCCTATACATATTTGATAACCTGTATGAAGTGTGGGCATATGAACTATATCAGTATTGAATGGCATTCACAACAGCATGTGTATTGGTTTGTGTTATGATATTCTGCCATTTTGGAAGGTATATTGAACTGTGTACATGCATTTTCTTGTGCAGTATGGGTTTAACTGAATATATAGCAGAAGGTATGAATTACAATGTGTAGAATAACTTGAATGTTCAAATTGCACTTTCCTCGTGTTAATCTTCGAAAGTAATTTTCTTTTTTATGTCAGCACTTCAAGTAATGTCTTTTCAATTTCTCTTTGTGATAGGCTGATCTATAGATACATACATCAAACACTAGGTTGTGAAAAGTTTACTAAAACTTATTGTGTATTGACTTGCAATTAACCCTCTCCTGCTCTTTAGGGAATCTCCAGTTGCCTCTATCATGGAGAGGGTTAAACATTAAACTGCCAGTTTGAGCAAGTTTTCCCAAGTAATGGCATGTGAAAATGAATAATATATTAATAAACTAAATCAATAGTTTGTCATATATTGAAACAATTATCAGAGGATCATGAAGGATAATTGAATTCTATTTGAAGCAGCTGTTGATATTAACAACACACTGGACACCAAGGTCTAGGCAGCCGTTCCTGATGCTGTGGTATGTTGTAAGAGACCATGCACTCATGACAAGATGTCTGCGAGAAAGCTAGAATCGTACGTCATACGACAGGGTCATGAATGAGAGGCCTGGCTCGTGTACAAGATTTTCTTGCATACCACTGACAACTCTTTCTCTGGCTTTGTATTCTGCTTCTCGACAAACTCTTTGTTTAATGTGAAATATTATTTAAAGTCTAAATTGGTTTAATTATTAGATATTGTAGACTAGATATAGAAATAACATTTTCTTTACGTGACTGCATTTTGACCTATGCAATTTATTTCTGCGCAATTGTATTTTTCCAACACCTTTTGCATTTAAACTATTTTTCTGCATTTCAGCACAACCTTTGTCAGTTTAAATTCTTAGATTGATACTGAATAATTATCATGGAACACTTAAATAAGTTTTTGTGATGTTGAAAATGTATATTTCTGCTATTTTCTTTCAAAAGTTAGGATTGCCTCACTTGCCATCCATATCAGGCTTACTAGTATTCCAACAATTATCCAGAATATACAAAAAGCTGGTGTCAGATTTTCGGATATATCTGTTGTATCGCATGTCATAACCTATGACCTTTGACTTGTTTTGATTGCCAGTGATCTGATGTAAAGTCTGGATGTAACTATTACACATAACATGACACCCGTCTTGCTAGTTTTACCTGTCCTTGTAGAATACCTGGAAATACAATTAAGAGCATGAACTAGAATTACAAATCATATCCGACCTATGAAGTAAATTTTCTCCACTATTGCATCTTTTTCTAGTAAACTGTAAATTAAGAAATAATACTCAATAGCTGTTCATTGAAACACATTGCAGTTGAATGTTTGGTAGTTCTGTATTAGAAGCAATTGTTGGAACAGTGTAAGATATATATGTACAGGTCCATCTCTGTATATTTACTTCCTGCTCTGAAGATGTGCAGAGCGAGAGAACGAGAACGTAATATATATCATGAAATGTATTTCTTTATATTGTCACCAAACCAAAATACCTGGATGTGCGGTCTGTGAAGGAGATACTAGTAGGATGTACAGTCACAGGCCTGAAACATTTCTGTGCAATTGTAATAATGAGTTCCTGTGTTACTTCTGTCTGGTGTCGTTTGTAGATATCGCTGCAGTACGTCTTGTGTAGCCAAATGGCTGGTATGGCCATAGCTGTACAAATCATAGCATTGCTACAATAAAACTTTAATAGGACCCTTGTGCTGACCTCTTGTTTGTATACTGACTGCTGTGTCCATGTGGAGAACATTACATATTGGACAACTTCGTGAAAATTGTTCTCCAATAGCGTGCTGTACCAGGTCTATAAATAGCAACACGCGGAGTGTTAACAGTCATTTTACCCTCTTCTGGTAAGGCAATCGTGAGCTATGAGCTATGGCCTGCGTTTCACGAAAGGTGTGTATATTTACATCAGATTTAAAGCATGGAGTTACATGTACTCTGTGCTTTACATCCGGCGTAAATTTACACCCCTTTCGTGAAACGCTGGCCAAGTACCTGTAACACGTGCCAAGCATTATAGTCGGTCAACAGTCTATATCTGCCCCTCTTCCAGAGCAGGTGGAAGACCTCTATGACGAATCAGGTACGGAGCACTATTCTAATACCATTTCTCCTGTATTTGTACAAGTTGGATGAGCATGCTGGAAGATACCTATAGTACTTAGTAAGCACTGGCTGGTAATGACGAACCAATGATTACATTGCCAGTCCTGTATGGTAATAGACAATTGTGAATATTAAGTGGACAAATAAATCAGCAGATTTCCACAGATCTGCAGAAAACGGCCATGCCTGCACAGTACTAACAGCCCATCCTATCAGGATCACGTTGGAAAGGAAACCATTGATGCTGGGTCTCAGTATCAGTCTATCAAACCTACCATTGTGCCATCCCAGTAGTCCGCAGGTTAATCCTATACCAAGAACAAAACATTTGCAAGAATTACTGGTTTTATTTGAAACATGTATATAATGTTTGCACTCCCATCGACATGATCACAATGAAAACAGAACAGAATTGTAATGAAAGCTAATTATACTGAAGCCTTTCAGTGTCGCCAACAGAAATATTGTCCTTGTAAAATCTACACGAAAATGAACTGGAGAGAAAACAAAAGGATCGATCACGTTCTAGTCAAGCTGCAGTACTAGCCTCTAGGTTCAACACAATTCTGATGTACATTAATCGTGGTGCGAAACTTGCGGTACTTGTTCCACAATTGGTGAAATTTGCATTCAAATTTAGCTTGGTAAAGACTACCCGATTACAGCCAATGATATGTTCAAAGTTGCATAAAGATCACAAAACTATAGTAGTAACAGTTTTTTCTTTAAAAGTGTAGCACTGATGACAAATTATACGATTAGTCTGGTTTATAGAAAATGTCCACTAGTGAAATTCCATGTGGAAATTGATCGTCTAACATACAACTACAGAAATTTGAAAGTTCTTTTAGAACTGTGCTGTGTATAATGAAGATGACGAAGTGATGTGTCACTAACTCTCCTGGGCGACTCGCAACATGTCTGGCCGGCTGTCTTGGGTCCATGTTCCTGAAGTTATCATATACATAACATCATTCAATCTTTATGATCCAAAAAAAGTTATATTTTCCTTCACAAATACTAATGATAGCTTCAGGAATATGGCCCACAGACAACTTGCAAAGTTGCAGTACTACATAGAATTGTGTAGTAACATAACAAAAAGATCTGTTCATTAACAGATTTGAAAGGCAAGTAAGACACTCCTAGAAACTGATGTTACACCAGCATTAGACACATATTCTCAAGTGCATACAGTCGGGTATTCCTGGAATACATCAAATCAATCAGTTACCAAAAGTGTGTGGCGTGATTAACCTTTTCAATGCCCTAAACTATGCTGGTCATAAATACACTAAGTACCGGTACCTCAACCAAGTGATGTATTTCAATCCCAAGCTGTTGTTGCTTGTTACAAGAGGGAGATACATGTGTTTTAATATATATCGCTTGAAAGACATCTTATAAGATTACAAAATCTGAACTATTATCTAGGATTTCTACATTCATTAATTCCTACAACGGATTGTAAAATTATAAAATACAAAAATATTTACAATAATTAGTCATTCGGTCGGTACTAGAAAACTAAGGCTTTCACTTTATACAATGATGATGTGCATATATTTTTGAATGGAATGTGACTTCGTCTCTAGAAGCAATGACGATCATGGGTCCATGATAGGAATCTTCCAACGGTTACTCCCCAGTGTGTCTCTATATGAATAATGATATAAATACTGAATATAGAACGGCTCACAACATCTTTAAGACAAATAACCATACACGATCCTAAAATACACACGTCTGCTCACACGACTCCATGCACAGGGATCCTGAGAATAAAATCAAAGAATACAGATACACTATCACAGTCAATCATGCAAAATTACGTCTCCCAAATGCACAAAACGTAAACTCAATACGTAAACTCAATACGTAAAATTTTAAAAACATCAGTCCTTGCCATGCTTTGTTAGTGTTGTACTGAAGGAACAGACTGGAGACTGAGTGTAAGGTTATAGGGCTAGTCTTTGCCTGCAGTAGTGAGAAACATCTGGTATTAACCACTGATGTCCCATGTTGACAGGTAAGGTTATAGGGCTAGTCCTTGGCCGCAGTGATGAGAAACAGACATCTGGTATTAACCACTGAAGTCCCTTGTTGACAGGTAAGCAATGAGATCAAAATCAATACAACTATAAATTATTTTGGTATCACCATCGTTTCCTCACAACACGGCAAAGTAAACACCCTATAAACCCACAGACCTATCCAACTTACAGTCCAGCAATGTCGTAAAGAAAACAACTGAGCAACTCTTGCCATGGACATCTGAAGAAGCAGCTAAACAAAAGCTGTGGTTACTTGAAATGCGTTTCACACTTGCACGCCAGTCCGCTGGACAAACTTGCTAAAGGTGGCGGGGGAAACTCTTGATGTTGCCATGGTTACCCCGACCGATACGCAAGTACCCTTCACACATTTGTTCGCATACTGGCTCGGTTACAACACAACAAATGACAGAAGTATCCTCCAATCAAAACACTTCATGGGCCGTCTCCATTAGCGTAGTCATGACAGTGTTGTAAAAGCGTCGGTCCGGTTCCATCAGGTCTATCATAAGGTCTATATGGTTACATCCCAACGCTGTACGAACTGTCACATCGCAAATATTCTCACTGAGGGCCTCGCTGAATGTTATTGTGGAAGACATAGGCACCACCATGTCTTCTGTTCCATGAATGAGCACCATCTTTGGTAAACTGTGGATCAGAAAGCAACAATATTAGTTAGTTTTAAAAGCATTTCATGTAGACTATTACTATAATAGAATTTACTCTGGATAGAAAAAGTCATGCTTCACATCTGTGTAGAACAGCATATCATTTCTAAAGCGGCCCATACATGATCAATATGAATGCCAATAATATTGATACATTATTATTGGTCACCAACAGCATTGCGCGAGTCCAATTTTTGCTTCAATATCACACACTAACAGTCAATAATAGTGTAAATTATCCAGTATTAACAATATTATTGGCATTATTATTGATCGTGTATGGGCCGCTTAAAAGCTCTCATTACCCACTCTGAGACCATAGCACTCTTGTAAGCGCCCAGTCAGCATGTGTAAGAGATTGCTACGAGAGTGCTTATAGTAGATACGAGAGCCCCGAGAAGCAACGCCCAGCTGTTTGGTTCAATGACTTGAGAAGCTACTCACTGCATACTTTGTCCCAGGTTTCTAACAATGTACGTAGGGGAGAACCGGTTGAAGTGGTCCTCTCCGTACATTGCCCGCCCCATTTTGGAAACATCCTCAATCCCACAGCTTGCTTCGTGTTCGTAGTGATCTGATATGTCGTAGACTCCAGCTAGGCCTAGAAACAAACATGGACAGACTCCGTCAGGCTCAGCATTATCAACATCATCTCAATATTGGGATTTGGTTGGTTGAATTGTGGTTTATACCTTTGTTCCAAGATTATTTCACTCATATCAAAGCTTGCATGTTTTATATGTACATTCCAGGTGCTTATACCGTCTAATTTCTTTCTTTTTTTAATTGAGGTTTATCATGGCTTGTCAGTTTAGGGCAGGAGGAAACCCACAATATCCATAGCGCTTAATCATGTTGCAGTAAGCCTGCGAGCACCAGCTGGTACTGACGGACCAAGCATGATAACTGCTTTGCCATGCTACAGCCAGCGCATCCTATCAATATCGCGTCATAATGTAACTTTCGAGAACATGCTTATACTAAATGGAATGTCCACTGGCTGGCAACTCAACATTGTGAAGATAGATATTTATTGAAGCTGGCATTACCACACCATTCGCAGCAATTACAACAAGATTGCAGCAATATGTGAAAATGGCAACATATAAACACACCGACAAATGCTTGTATGGAGTTAGCCAGTGTGGCGTGCTTCTCGATCTCCTTGGGTTTGACGGTGACCACCGAGTCGTCATCTCCGCTGTCATCCTCCTCGTCATCCTCCAGACTGTCCCGAGTCCCTCCCGGTCCGCCGTCGCCCTTCCTCGCCCCGGCAGACTGCCCGCTGGATGACCCAGCAGTGGACGGGCCGTCGCTACGGTCAGCCCTGCCAGTGGAAGAGTCCATGGACTGCGGTACTGACCCTGCCTCCCCCACAGACGATGCTGCGTCTGCTGCGTCTGCTCCTCCAGACATCTGCTGCCCGTTGAGGACTTCAAACGTACTCGTGGCTCCGCTCGTCTCCATGGTCTGCTGCTCACCGTTGTCACTGACCACGGCGAAGGATTCCGACGACTCCGACCCATTGTTGCTGTTGTTGGAGCCTGCGTAATGCTGGTCAACAAACTGGAGTTGTTTCTTCCTAATGGCCTGGATTCTCTCGTCGTGCAGGAGTTCCAGGATGGCCATGGCAGCCAGATGAGCACCAGCCGAGTGTCCAACAAGCATTATTTTCCCCTAGGAATAACAATACGTCTATTTGTAAAACGATAAACCTACACACCTAAGCATGCTCGAAACGCATCGCGAGCATAGAAACATAGGAAAAGGGCATTGTTTTAAATTGCCATGCTGTGTGCTACACTTACAGATTCTAAATTAAACTATTATAGTTTGCATTCTAAAACTCAATATTTTATATGTAATTGGGGTATAATTTATTCATTCATAAAGTAGATTGATAATCAAAATTATGATAAACTGATAGCATTTCCAAAATATTTGGTGAGTGAGTGAATATGGAGTTTAAGGTCAAGAATCTTTCATCCATTTGTGACGATCATTTCCAATAGATAAGAGTTTTTAAAGTGTTTACATGTTGGAAATGAGGACTGGATCTCTAGAGGTCGTTCCTCACCTGATCACCACCGTAGGTGTGTATGTTGTCGTGGACCCAGCTCATAGTGTGCACGATATCTTGAATCATGTCATCCACGTAGCCCTGCAAACAAATGCAGCAGTGTGAGTATGGCGAGTGCACTGTACCTAACAACAACAACAACACATCTGCACTTCAGAGTTTCCAAGGTCAAACCTTTCCAATGGAGTCCATAATGTGTCGCCTCATATTTGCCTGATATACCAGGCAAACTTCTGAGGCGACACATTATGGACTCCATGGGAAAGGTTTGACCTTGGAAACTCTGAAGTGATACTCGGGAGAGCAAAATACTGTGGGTAGATGGAACAGTCTACACATGTTAGCTGAGGGGAGGTGGAGCACTTTAAGCATTAATTGAGGGTGGATGGATCAGTCTATATGTTACCTGGGGGTAGATGGAGTAGTTTGGACAGCAGACGATGACGTCCAGCTTGGTGGCTATCTCCATACACAACAGTCCATACATGGACTTGTCCCCTTTGCCCCACCCCCCTCCATACACGAAGATGACCACCGCTTGGGGGGACGACGTGTGGGTGTATCTCAACGGCGTGTACACATCCAATGTCCGGCCATTGCGTCCATATGGAACATCCTGGAAAATTAAACATCACTTTAATTTCCATGGCAAATATATTCATGATAGATTTCTTTTTTAAATGTCTAGCATTAAATGTGGATACCTTAGTTGACCTACAGTCATGATAGTGGCCTGGAAAGGTTTTACCGGAAAATATCTGCATTTGATTTGAAGAAACAAGTGTTGCATACCATACCACCCACTAGTTATCAATATTTTAATATTTATTAAGTCATTGCAAGAAGCCATAAATTAATCGAAAGCTGGGTTTTCCATATTCATTGATTTGTAAATTATTGGAGAATATCAACACCACAAAGAGAATGGATAAAATACATGTTACACATTAAATACTGGACTATGAAAACAGACTACCTTTGTGAGAATGTCTCGATTAGCTTTCCTATAGAAGCGCTTCCATCGGATCAGGAGAGGGAGATACTGCAGGTTGAGGAGCTTCTTGAGGATGTACAAGTTGAGGGGGTAGACTTTCCGCGGGTGGAACGCTCGCTTGTACTTGTCGCGTGTCTGCGGCCACCCATAGAGAAGATTGCACAGCAAGGCCACGGTGTAGGGAATGGCCACAGCTGACGTCGCCATAAGAACGACACCCTTTGCAACCTGCTTCAACATTGTTTAGCTCAATCTGAAACACAAGACCATTACAAATATTAAAATCAGACCTGCCAAGTATTTAATTTTGTTTAATGATGCTTGAAGTTTAACATTAGTTATTAGGCTGTGTTTGATATAAACACTCCAATAAATTAAAACACCCAAGAACACAACACTTGTGTCGTGATCCCACATGACCCCAACACGCGAACATACTCCCCGATTTACCTCGGGTGGACAAGGGTTGCGAGGTCAGACAACAGTGTGCTATATGCACTCATGATTTTCTAGTTTTTCAGATTGATCATCAATGCCTTCAACACTCGTTATATTTTAAAACAACTTTGGTGCTAATGCGCATGTGCAAATAGAACCCAACTTGAGTCTCGTGTTGGCTTAATGAAAATCGACTGAGTGAGTGAATTGTTAAGAAGAAAAAGGTGAAAGTCGTGAATTAATTTGCAATATTATTTTTTTATTTTAAATACAACTAGGTCAATCCCTTAAAATGATATCATTTTGGATTTAATAATAAATACATAGTGCATAAATTATGCGAGCGTTCAAGACTGCCTTATTCATAAGTAAGGTTAGAGCCCATCCATGACATCATCAACAGATCAAGTTGAAGTTGAACATTTTCATCAATATTATGCTAAAGGTACAAGGCAGATTACATCATCCTCCAACTAACCAACATCCTCACCAGTCACCTTTGTATTAATGAAAGACTCGGCCTCATACTAAATATCGTGTTATAAATCATAACAAAAATAAATAACATTACACCTTTGGAACGTTTCTCTAAATATTTTGCTCATCTCATGTGGGCAGCCATTTTTATTTGTTGTGGGCTAATGAACAGAGCCGCGGTTTCGCATTCATATGGGTTAACCCTCTCCCTGCTGTACAGCAGCGGCACGCTCTGGAGCATCTTCAGTTCACATGCAGTTGCATCGGCTCCAGCATGAAGACCGTTAGAATAAAAGTAGTTTATTATCGTACATATAATAAATCCTAGTTTTTAAAAAGTATTACTTTTTTGGCAACATTTGTTTTGGTGGAAATATATTAGATCTCATGTGCATATCTATCGTTTCCATCCTCGAAACACAGACAATTGCTTGGATGCTCTACGTTTCGAGGTTGCTAGCGTATCGTATCGTAAACAGTGAGCAAATGTATCAACTTATAACTAATCAGGGCCGTATATCCATCCTCTAACACAAGGGATAGGCCTACTTGATTACGCTCAGGACTCGTTACATACTCTACTCATAGATTATAAAGAACCTTATAATCTATGCTCTACTGAAGTGCGAACGTAATTAAAGGTACCCCTTGAGTGCGAGGATGGACCGTAGCTAACTTTTTTTCCTTGAGGGGGGTAAATGTGTTTTGGGATTTTTTTTGAAAATTGGATGCTCAAATATGCAATATCCTGCACTATTTTGGTAAACATCAGTAGTAGCC
>JAUTBV010093219.1:0-17742 GCA_032361325.1 Lepetodrilus fucensis | reverse complement strand
GTTATTATAATTAGTAGTAGTAGTAGTAGTAGTAGTAGTAGTAGTAGTAGTAGTAGTAGTAGTAGTTGAAGAAGAAGACGAAGAAGAAGAAGAAGAAGAAGAAGGAGGAGGAGGAGGTGGAAGAAGAAGAGAAGAAGAAGAAGTTTTGCATTATAAACTTAATTCACGGAAGAGATTGAATTTTATTATCGAAGCAAATGTAATCTAAGATAAACTCTATTGGTTTAATGCATTATGCAATGAAATATATATTGGCGACGAGTCGCATTGAATCGCGCAAATTAATTCACGTGTGATGCAAGTTGTCAATTTCAGCGCGCCGTGCAATACCGCCGTTAATGTCGATGGTAACTGAAAGATATATTGCACATATTTCTGACACATGAGTGGCAGCAAGGTACAAAGTTGCCTCTGAAATACAGTATTACAGATTAGAAAGATATTGTTTCCACTATTGGTACGGCTTCCATTGGCTTTGCATTGCTGGACATGCAAGTTACACAGAACGGCTTGAAACTGACAGTCTGCGCTGGATATGGTTACAGTCTCCTTCCTAATAGACATTGATGATTACGTGGTTTATGTCAAAATACAAGAGAAAAAATATACGAAACATTAATATGTCTATTTTCAATGTCTGTTATCGATTTTGCTCTGTTTTTCTTTCGTGCTTCTTAGTGTTTTATAACTAAAAAAATACTCCTTTTACCGAGACAAGATTGAAAATAGGCTTGATTATTGTTTGGCATCCCATCTTGATTGAAGATGCTCGCAATAACTGTCAAGATTCTTCCACGGTTTAAGTTCCATGAAACACAACACTTTTTAATCAGAGCTATCAAATTAAATAAGGCATACATCCTAAATATCAGGATACCGCGTGTGGTTTTTTTCACAAAAATAATCACGTATTATTCCAGGACAGTATTTTTCAGGATTCCGTTTTAATGACAAATTACAAAAACAAGATTGTATATTTTGTAAAATAAAATAATAAATAAATAAATAAAACGTCATTGTTTGCATGAATAGAACCATGCATAAAACTGAAAATGTATGGACAATTATTGTTTGATGGATTTTCCTTTTGTCCGTATTTAATTGATCTTCGTGTCTTATTGGCATGTTTATTTGTTTGTTTATATATCTTTGATTAAATAAATACAATTGTTCTATTCCAGACAAACGTTTTCCTTTATGTATGTATGTGTGTGCATTATACTGACAAGTATTGTATTACATTTACAGTGTTTGTAATACTAATTTGTCATGTTAATAGTGTAATCAATTCTTGACGTTAACGTAACGGCGAGTGTGTACACGAAAGTATTCGCCTAGACATCACCTGACGCATGTGTTGAAGTCACGAGTTAACACGCTTGTATATTTCTGACTTGGGCTTGTACATTTCAGCAGTATTCCTGACATACAGTACCGACAAGCTGGACACGTCGACACTGTCACGCTTGTCAATTACACAGTCAATGAACATTAATATCAATGCCATCTATTCTCTGCCAGATATCAACATAGATAAAGCCAATCTTATGATTTGCATTGTCAATGAATATCCGATGAAGATAAAAGAGCACATGTCTTTGTATGTAGAAGTCAATTGACCCATTTGTAACTCAATTGCATGGCTTTGCGTAAGGTGTATTTCAAATATAGTTAGCAACAGCTATAGAAGGATGGAAAACATACCGTATATTTGGAATTTGCGTCAGCAAGTCTTCGAAATGAGACAAAATAAGTCAGAAGAGAATTATGTTTACATGAATGCATATGCCGTACAATATTTATACTTGTTTTTATTTTCATAACCGGAAACTATACTTGCGTCTTGGACCGTTTTGTTCTCTGCTGAAGATAAATGACAAGATTTAGAGTAGAATTTAGTACTTCTATCCAATAGCATCCATTGTATTTCGCATCATACCTATACATATAGATTTATACACTTAGCTAGAACCATTCATGATATTGATGTACATACTTTGTATTTTGTATATACATGCGAGTTTAATGTTGTACACACGTGAAGTGTAAATAAAATGTCTGTCTATCTGTCTGTCTGTCTGTCTGTCTCTGTCGGTCTGTCTCTCTCTCTCTCTCTCTCTCTCTCTGTCTATTCAACTCTCCATGGTATGTGACATAATACCTATACAAATAGTAATATCAGTACAATTAGCTATGACCATCCCCGCTAAAATAGTACATAATTCACCATTTTACTCGACAAACAAGGTATGCAGAGTCCTAAAATCGAGAACTTTGTTTAAATAAATCGCGTTATTAATTACGGGATGCATGCCAGTATTAATTTTATTGCAACGCGTATGACATTAATTCATTATGACAAACCTGCAAAACATACCAAGATTAATATTGTATACTAGTAGTAGACGTCTAAACTGTTCTATCATATGATTGTATTCTACTATTATAGTATCTACATGTTTTACCTAATTTAGTTAAGTGGAGCTTCTGACAAATTAGCAGGTACTGTCTAATAACTGTAGAAATATCATTCTTATCTGAACCATCAAATATTTTATTATAATTAATAAATCATATTACATGTTATGCGCGTGTCTACTAGAATCGCAGGACATACATGTAAGCCTATAGTGTATCTAAGTTTCACCCTTTGATAAAACAGTTATAATTTACCATCACATAACTGCTCAATGATATCCAATACAGTGATGATATGACAAGTAGTATAGCGTTTATCTAGTAAATTTAGATGTTATAAAAGGTTGATGAATTAATTGTGGTAGTGGTATATTGATATATTGATATTGGTTTTCATGAAATTATTTTGAAAATGAGACTGCATTATGATAGGCTGCATGCTTTATCTATGTGGATGAAAACGTAGTTGTTTACTGAAAGGGGCGCGGAAATGGAACATTGACACGAGTGTAATCATAATAAATCATAATCGTATATCGGACGAAATAAATACGTTTGTTTTCTATCAACTGTCTATTCTGGCAATTGCAATAAATCTAAAAATGGAAACGTACATAAAACGAACAAGAAATACGATAGGAAATAACACTTTGTACTTAAAAATTCAAAGTAACATAACGCTTTTGAGCATAATTTCAGAGAATTAGACAGGCACACATGCAAATAGAATGCTTCACGCAAGTATGACTATAAAATGGCAACATGTGAAATCTGAAATACCTTAAATGAATCGTTATATTCACTATTTAAAATATTTCAAACTGGATTAACGGAAAGAATTAAATTATTATTTTTATTATATATCACACATGATTAAGGAATGACAATATTTAACCGTTTTCCAAGATCCAGAATCTTAGCATTGATTTTTGTCCCTAGATGGCGACTAGTTTCTTCATTTTTCATCTGCATATCAAATTTGTTTACAATTTAAACAGTTTTATTTCCTTTCGCTGGAGGCCACGCTTGTCGGCTAGAAAGTCTGTTTCCAATGCCAATGTTTATAAAAGCAAGTGTTTTGTTTCCACACATAATGCATTTATTATAGTGGAGCGAATTTGCACACGTGTAGAAATAATGGTATTCACGAATGATTATAGAGAAATTATATTGATTTACGAAGAGATCGATACATGAAATTGATATCAACAACTTAGTAGTTGAGCACAATTATCAATATTATTGTTTGGCATTAAATGGCCATGCATACAAATATGGAGAGAGAGAGAGAGAGAGAGAGAGAGAGAGAGAGAAATAAAGAGAGAGAAGGGGAGGCGAAACGTGCATCTCGTATTATATTAAAAATGTTTCTAGCTATGACACATTCGCAAATCCAACATTCGCAAATACATTGATAGAAACCCCAAAACGGTGGAACGTTATATTAATTTCTGTTAAGGAAATAATGATATGAACTACCGAGGTCGAATAATTAAGAAAATGTATCCTATCCGCAGATACATGTACGTTTTAGCATTGTAGGTAATAAACTGAAGACCGATTATATAAATGTTTGTAAAATATTTAATTTTAAAATATAAAAGGTTTATACTTTTTATATCTAAAAAGTACATATTTTAAAAACTGTAAGTTGTCTGTGATGTGATTCGATGGTAATAGGATTCTAAGAAACTATTAGCAATTGAATTGTCAAATATTGTAAGTGTTAATATACTAGTCGTGTATGTCATGTTGCATATTAATATATATATATATATATATCCAACTAAGTAATATAAATTATCTTCGTTTCATGTCGAAACTTCAGATGGAAGATGCGCGTATGTGCTGGTAATTGAATTTAAACGCATACACACCTAATATAAATAATATCACTTAAATGAAGTAGATTTTAATATCGCAGAGCACAACATTATTATTGCAAGCAAAATTCATATATATGTTATAATTGTTAATGATCATAAATAATTATCCAGTATTAACTGGAATATTCTCTAATCGAGAATTCTTTAAATTATTTTATAATAAATTATGCTCGCATGGCTGTTATAGGTTTAGCAGTAACTGATATATGCATTGTATTGATTACTTCTAGTGGGAAGAGTAAGCATAAATATTTTCCATGAAGGAAAAGTAAACTTATTCACTATGAAAAATGCGTTTTTCGGTAGCCGAATTTGCTATATTCTCGGGCGTTGCATACCGATTAAGATCTAAACTACATATTACAATTGTTTCCAAGGGTAGTAAACTCACACCTTATACTTAGTCTGAGAGAAACTGTGAAAGTGAGATTTAAATAACTAAAATACATTAGATTACTCCGGGTATTGCTAAACTTATAATTCAAATGTTGTAATTTCTGTCATTAACGTATTACGTTATCGTATTTTATGTTATCGGTTACCGGTATATAGTCTCGCGAATTCATAAATATAATATTAATAAAATAAATTATCAAAATAACATTAGCATTATTCTTTACCTATGCATATTACGACATTAGTGAATAATCAAAAACAAACGTCAATACATGTTGCGAATTAAACAAACTTAAATTATTCCACAATTTAACACAACTTTCCATGTGAAAAGCCAAGCTAAATTATGTTATACACGATATATTACATGAAAGGGTGTTTATACAGTATTGTAAAACTAATTACAGTGTCACGCATGTAGGTACCTATAAAATTTGCATATGTGAAACATAAGTAAAATGGACATGCAAAGCCTCATTAGCCCGAAAAGATACTAATATATAAAATACTGCTTCTAAAAATTTGGTGTCTCCCCTTAACCTAAACTAATTGGTATACAAGTCATGTAGACGGTAGGTAGATTGATACATACACATATAAGTACAAATACACATGCATGCACACTTGCATTTGCACTTTTACGAGGTCATCTTTCAGACCTATCACAATTGGTATACTAGTATTTCTACGAGTATCTGCGCAGACACGCGAGGTACTTGTGCACTGTATATTGTACCACGCTGCAAATGTTAGCATATATTTTGCTCTGTTCACGCACATGCGTAGAAATATAACTAATAAATGCGAACACTGCAAGTCGTATTCAACTAAATAATTAAAATAAAATTGTGAACAGCACGTTCTGAAGTTATGTAGCTTTACATAGTACTCTGTACGATTCACTTAATCTGTTATTTGTTTATAACAACTTCCGCCTGTATATTAGTATACCCTTATTACTTTTACAAAATGTATGCTTGAATTACAATTAAATACATTATTTGTCAAAACGGTTAAGTGATATGAAACATCTACATATTTATGAACTATCTATAATGAACTATTACCATATTATAACTACATCATAACAATAGCATAATACTTAATAATAAATACTATGCAAGACAAACACAGTCAGAATGTACACAAACAATTACGATTGCCTCACAACAACGTACCTGTTAAGCCGGTAAAGATCGTTATTGGTGGCGTGATCCTAAACAATAGCGGCTATTGTCCTGTATCCTGTGCAATGTTTTCTAACCGGCGGCTCACCCGACTAGACTCGAGGTCAAGCCCATGTCCGGTCATGCTGTAAGCTTGGTCAAGATAAGAGAGCCGAGGCAAATTGTGGGGGTTGCGGACAGCCACGGTGGACTGGGAACTGTTAGAATAATGTACACGGCCGTCACTGTCCAAAAGTCATTCTCCAAAAGCCAACTGTCTAGATTGTTCATTTTAATTTAGCAGCCTGCCCTAAAAATTTAGCATGAAATATATTTATTGTTGCGAGGACGACTGGCGCTGTCAGGGAAGGTTGCGAAGAAACGTTGACAACGATGATGGCAGCATTGGCAATACGCTTGTCAGACGTGCCAACAACGTTAACGGCTCGCCGTCTGTTTGCCAACGTTTACTGGGAGAGATTTCTCAGCGGCTGTCTGACAGTGAGAAAGACTTGCACTATTGTATTCACTATCACCTGTCTGTCAGCCACACCCATGCCCAGTGCTGTAGACCTAGTGATGAATGTATACCGTGTATTTCGATATGAAAAACATAGAAAAACGCCAAAGAACGATTGCTATTCGCCATTGTGAATATCATCAGACTACAGTCCCGCTATTCTTTATTTTAAACCAAGAAACTAATTCTAAATGTTATCCATTTAAATACTAGTGTCAATTATCTGAACTAGTGCCATGAGTGCGCATGTTTCATTTTGTTCTCCATACGTAGTCAATTTCCAGTTTTATAAATATAAAAAGCAGTTCTATACCTAAACATGATGTATTTTCCAAAGGTGCGGACATAAATTAAAATATTGAGCAAGCTACGTCTTAATGGTCGTTTGTTAACAAATAGGAAAAGTGTGTGGGGAAAGCCGAACTTCCCAGTCATCGATCTCTGTTTATTAGTGAGCTTAGGGATTTTTCATCTATAATTCTCATTGTCAGCAGAAGCAGCTCCGCTACAGTGCAATTATAACCTGCTCTGGGCTCATTCAGGGGCTTGGCTTCGTCTTCTGTTCCCCGAGCACTTTTTTCTCCATCTTTGATAAGTCTTCTTCAAACAATTCCGTGTTTCAAAAAATCCCCCGAGAAAGCCTTGCAAAGTTCGGTTGCGTTGTCTTGTCCGTGAACATCATTGCCATTGGTTCAAAAGTTTTTAAAGTTTCACTTCTTACACCGCCAGTGACTGCTCTCATTTGCTTGAAGTTTGAGATTATAGATTATGCCTTCTAAAAAGAAGTGTTACGAACGGTATACTTTGCCCCTTGAACTGTTTAAGATTGTGATATTCAAGTACTAACGGATAGACGAGTAAGCTGGTGTTGGTTAGCTATGAATTGACCGTAACAATTTGCAAGTAGAAATATTGCTGAAAATATATTTTTCTAGACTTAATATACACATTTTTCGTCACACAGGTCATGAATATTCATTCTGTACTTCGTTGCCCAGTTTTCTTTTAAAAACTTATCGCAAGGCAGCTTCACTTCTTTATTTCGCTACCGTGCAATTTAATAAATTAATGAACTGATCATGAATCCAGTGGAACAGCAGACGTGAGGTGAATTCTACAAACACTGATTTCTTCTTCCCGAAACAAAACAAATGCAAATTATTTATAAGAAATGTACCCAGAATTCTCGTAGATCACAATTAAAACTATACTTTAACAGCTTTCATTGAACCTTGGGTCACAAATTAGATGAATGTCGGATAACTTTACGTTGAAAAAGCCACATGTGTTGGTCGTACAATTACTAGCAGACATTTACATGCAGGCCAGCATTGACGTCTTCCAATTACAGTAAGAACTGGCGGATAAAAGAGGGGGTGTGTTAGACTGTTAGTCGCTGTGTCATTAAGCCTGCATTGTTATCAGTTCAATTTTACTACCTTAAAAACTAGGGTCTGATCGTCTCGTTGACGCTCAAATAACACCCTTTGCTTGCGGTTCTTGAACGCTTTCTGGGTCTGGGAGACTGGAGACTGGACATCTGAACAAATGACCACGGTATCGTTGAACTTCTTGTGATAATTGTCAATGTTATTCACAAAGTGTTCCAAGGATCCGATTAAAAATAAATTGGTACCAGTGGTCATGAAATGCCGTATTTCCATTGCTTCGAACCACCGGAAGTGCTTAATAAATAAAGACAATCTAACCAGAATGGTATTGGGCATAGTATATATACGATGCGGGATCTAATACTTTATTTACAATGTACGAGAATTTGAAGATATAATGAAGCAAACAATGCAATGTCAGGAAACATTCGGTATATCAATTCCGGGGACATCATACGCCCGGCTTCCGTTGTTGGTTAGTATAAAGAGTTATTTCTGTTTTTAAAAGAATAAAAATACAAATATTTTCAATTTGTGTTTGATCTTGCTCAGAGTATACTTATTGGGGCAAGTCGGGTTCTAATGTTGTATCTTAGAACAAATTGAACGTCAAGACTGTTGCAAACAATAATAGCACTATGTCCTATGTCCGATTCTTGTAGATCTAGTTATGTTGGTAAGAGAACCATTATAAGTTCAAATCAGGCGCTTCCTTTATGAAGCGCACAGTGATGAACCTTTTGTTGCTGGAAAGCATGTATTTTGCACAACATTGTACGTCTACAGTTACCAGTATATTGTTTTTGATTTCTGATTGGTGTTGAAGTTGCCTGGCTATATGAGTGATACTGCCGACTTCTGGCTTATTCTATGAGAAAATATGGCATATTTCATGAGTATTCGTTTCCTGACATTGCCCTGCCTATAACCCAGAACGAAAAACTATCTCGAATACGCGAATACTACCGGAAGATCAAGTTTTAATCAAATAACAAGCACTACACTGTCTGCTTCTAGGTTTCCTCAATGATGAACACGACCAAACCTATCTTCCGTGGAGATGAGCCTGTCCCCTTAAACGTCTCCTAAACAAGCACGATGTTTGTCCGCCGTGTCTCCGCCTATAGATAGTTCGCCGACACACACCACTAAGCAGATGCTGAATGCCATGTATCAGGGGATTGCCACATGCTCTGATATAAATGATACCTTAAAGTAGTCCATGATTGATGGAAGATTTGCTGTGACCACTCCGTCGCTAATACACGTACGTCCTTGGGTGTAGCGCTAAACAATAATGATGCCAGCGCCACACTAGCTATATTTCTTGACCTTATAATTATGTTCGCGAGGTTGCGCACATTTCAACAAATATTGGGAAATAATTAGTTGCTGGATTATTCTTTATTCATATGCTTATGTAAACTCGTAGAAATCGGATTTTTTTTCTTCTAAATTTACATTTGTAATTTTGTACTTTTAACTTCTACCGATTTCAATGAAAATATGTTTGCGGGTATTCAAGAAATGTATTTTGGTCACGATGAAAACTTTGCAAATTTACAGATCAGAGAACATGTTGGACATAAGGACAGGCATTTGTACGTCTGACTGTCTATCTGTGTATTGTATATTCAAACTCAGTCAAAGTCACACTCTATACCACATAATACATGTAGTTGCAAGTGTAGGACATTTGTCAAGTGTTTCATTATGCTATCCATATCGAAAGCAAAATGTTCAAATATCTTCACATCGTTCACCTGTTGCTATAAATGAAAAGTACTAGTAAGTGCAAAAATATAATAGGTATGTTTAATAACCACATGTCTATGTTGGTGAGAATGAACTAACTCTTGATAGTATTACATATTTGTATATGAATAGACACAAATCCATCTTGCTGAATTCGGTAGTGTAATAATATATTAACATGAAAAGCTTATACTGCAATAGAAAATAGCATACGTTGTATGAATAGAAATCGTACGTATTATCTTTACTACATCTGCATGTTTGGTTGACGAGGAATGAAGCGATATTAAACCGATGTGTAATGCAAATTAAGTGAGATAATACATGAATGCTGAAAACTGAGTCACATTGGTGTCCTAATACCAACTCTATAATTATACATGTACTAGTATTACAATATTTTTTGAAATAGTACATTTTTTCATTTGCAACGAACTGTTTTTATCATTTATGTCTATTATTAAATCTGGAAGTGCTACTATCGACAGATAATAGGAATGTCAAATGTGTTCATGAATTTAATTAGGTAATTTGTATTCCTTCAGTTTATTCAGTTATGAATACTATATAGTATATATGGAGTCTTACATTGGACCAGACCACACATTTACTTCTTGGACCATGTGTGGAGTCTATAGGTAATACGGTTCGGCGGTTAGAGTGCACGTAACTCCCCCGTCGTGCGGTATAGAGATCACAACAAATGAGGTATCTATACTGAGTGATATTAATATAATAGACCATGCATTGGAGTGTACGCAATAGATGACAAGTAATAATAACATAATAGTCCTTAATATTAAATCACTTTCTAGTTATCTATATCTAGCATTTCGCGCTAGTCAATAGAAAATCTAAAATCAAAAACAAAATAGGGGCCTACTATAATAGTACATTGATTGCTCTTAATGCTATACCATTTGAATATGAATATGTATTTTAATCAGAGTAGCTGAATCTGGATAATATATACATGTACAATGCATTAAATATATATTATAAATTTATATAACGCCCTTTTCATGCTTATAGCCTACTCAAAAACCATTGTTGGGGAAATACTTATGTATATATTTGTAGTAAACAATGCATACTATAGTACTATTACACCGGGATATCTGTGACGTGTAATCATCTCTGCAAATTAAAGGTTTATATCTTGCTGTGTATATGGACAAATATCGGATCCATTTACGTAAATAAAGTGTAGTATTTCATAGTTGGAATACACTGTCCATGCCACTGGGTGTGTACATGCATACGTGTATAGACATCGATTGTCGGGTACATCCGAATACCATGATAAAGATCTAAGAACCATTAATTCTCGATAGATCATTTTAAATCTTCGTAGCTAATCAAGTTCACCTGAGAAGCCTGTAGCACATGTAGATTAGAATAACGCTAGACTCGCCACAGATAATTCCTTGCACCGGTTCAAAGACGTCAAGACTGTCACTCTGAACTAGAACTGTAGTAGTAGTAGTAGTAGTAGTAGTAGTAGCTGCAACAGCAGCAGTAGTAGCAGTAGTAGTAGCAGTAGTAGTAGCAGTAGTAGTAGTAGTAGTAGTAGTAATAGTAGTAGTAGTAGTAGTAGTAGTAGTAACAACAGAAGCAGTCGTCGTCGTACGTCCATGTTCGCATGCACAACATTTGCTCAGTGGTATAAATGTGAAGGTACGTACATAGTCCTGCACGCAACTTATGCAGATAATGTGAGACATTCAGAGCAACCTCAAGGAACTTCCAAAGCTTGTAATGTCAACAGGGGCGGATACAGACTTTCAGTTTAGGGGTGGGGGGCTCAAAGTGTATTTTAGGAGGGGCTCATCATTTCAGTGATTATTTTATTTCATTTTTAGTATATATAACTGTAGTTAACATCCTTCTAGGATGCCTTTCAACAGGTCTAAAGCTGTGTCAATATCAAGTGTTATAACCCAACCATAATACAAAATATATGTTTATTAAACAAAATTATCCAATTGTCAAGCATAACTACATTAACGACGGTATACTCTTTTCCATTTAAATTTAAATCGCCGATGTTGTGTCAAGGATGTCCACCCTACGGTGGAGCAGTGAAATGCTTATACGTACATACGCATTACATATACGAATGCATCCCGTCATAGCGGCCGCCATGTACAACACGGCGTAACTCTAAGGCAACCATAACTGTAGACAACTATAACCCTAAGGCAACCGTAACTCTAAGATAACCGGAACCCCGAAGCAACCGTAACCATAAGGCAGCCGTATCTCGAAGGCAAGCGTAAATATAAGGCAAATGTAACCCTAATGTAACCGTAACCTTAAGACAACCGTAACTCCGAGGCAACCGTAACTGTAGACAACTATAACTCTAAGATAACTGTAACTCTAAGACAACCGTAACTCTCGAGCCATACGTAATACTAGGGCAAGCGTATCTCTCGAGCCATCCGTAATACTAGGGCAAGCGTATCTCTCGAGCCATCCGTAATACTAGGGCAAGCGTATCTCTCGAGCCATCCGTTAATACTAGGGCAAGCGTATCTCTCGAGCTATCCGTAATACTAGAGCAAGCGTATCTCTCGAGCCATCCGTTAATACTAGGGCAAGCGTATCTCTCGAGCCATCCGCAATACTAGGGCAAGCGTATCTCCATCCTTAGAAATGGTGAAGGTATTTGGGTAAGGTTACACTTACTATACGGCTACGTTAGAGTTACACATATGTATGCATGAGAGTCGTGAGGTATACTGTGGTATACTGTTCTACTACTCTGAGTGTGCGACCGCAGAATATACCTACCAGTTGTCACTATTCTCAGATTGGACAAGAATTGAAGTCAGATATACTTCTCCATGGCGGTAATCAGATTCTTTGCGAATACTCTCTGAGCTCGGCGTTCTTAACTGATCATGTTCAATCCTACTTTATAGACAGACAGACAGATATGTTAGTATTACTTTATAGACAGACAGACAGATAAGTTAGTATTACTTTATATGTTGACACGTCTGTACTTGTAGGACAATCGAGCGCGTGCAGGTACATACTACAAAAGATGCTGCCAATGCTCTAGTATAAGAACTAACTTGTGCACAGATAGATGCGCGAGGCCGCGTAGTAACACACATGGATACACGTAGTAACACACATGGATACACGTAGTAACACACATGGATACACGTAGTAACACACATGGATACTCACATCCGCAATGTTTACTGTGTATCATCGGCGAGGAATTCGAATAATAATATCCATCGCTGTATAATTTAATATTAACATTAAAACTTCTAACGTCATAAGTAGTATATCCTACCCGGTAACGGAAATATTTAATTTGGTTAAATAATGATGGTATAAAAATGCATCTATAACATGGGGGTAGAAATGGGTGACATGTAGGTATGCTGGTGGCATGGGGGTAGAAATGGGTGACATGTAGTAGGTATGCTGGTGGTGGTGGTGATGATATAACAATGAAGGCAATGTTCACAGGATAAACTACTGAATGATAATCATTGCTTTGATACATATGTAATTGCATATGAATCCCGCGCTCAGTCAACAGTGTCTACACTGGAAACAGACACGTTTCAAACCGTCGCTCGTAAACGTATTAAACTATATCGTACTTGAAATCATTAGTTTCGCATATTTCAAGCATGTCAGAATTGTCACACTACACTAAAGGCGACTGCGACAGGTTATTGGAGATGATGCTATGATAGCAGGTAATTTAGACAGGTGTGTACTGCAGAATGTTACAGCAATTAGACAGAGACGAATAAATGTTGCGTCTTTTCAAAGAGATCGCCGGATAGCATTCAAGCGGTCGTTTTCCCCCATGTAAGTAAAACTTTCTACACGGCCGACTGCCTCACAGCTTGTGGTTTTATAGGATTGAATATTTCACGTTGTGAATGACAGTGACTTGATCGTGTGTTGGCTTTACATAATATAATTGGGATTGTGAAAGAAGCGCCCTTGTAAATCTGGCCGGCGCGTCTGGGGGGATGGGGGCACGGCTTCAGACGTATACGCATGCCGCCATACCCACGGCCTTGTAACAAAGCGACATTAATGGGCTTGAAACACGATAGGGCGGAATTGTTCCTAAGATCCACACAAATTGTTTCCATTATCAACAGCAACAATGGTGGTATTGAAATACGACTATGGACGGTTTGTCCGTTGCGGAGGTTTGGGCTTTTCACTACTTTACCACATCCGGGCAACTGATGAGACTACCCCTTATTATAGGTGTTTTCTCTCCTACGTTGGACACGCCTGGTTTGCACGAACAGACCATAGCAACCTGTTCTACTGAAGCACGCTGCTCGCTCAAAGCCTTAAAATCACACGTTCAATATGAAATGGAGACAGAGATCTGGCGGTTCTTGAAAGGACATAATGGCAGACGGCCATGGCAGACGACAATCCCGCTGTGCGCGCGACGTTTTATTATATACAAATTCTCCCTACACCGAGCTGAGAAAGACTCCTTACACTGTCATGTAGGAATCTATAATTAATTTCAAGTAGGGGTTGTACCAATGAGCTATCTTATACTGAAAATCGTCGGTGGTTTCGATGTTTTTTTCAGATATGCTTTAATTCGCCTCTGGGTAATCGCGAAAAATATCTTAACTACGCTGAAATGGTGCTTAAGTGAAGCAGTGATCTAAAACACAAATGCGCAAGAATGTTTCCATTGTTACTCAACGTCCAAATGGCGCGTCACACGAGCCCAAGCCTGAGGCTGCGCAATCTTCCGGCAATCTCGTAAAATGTGACCATTTTAAAATGAATTTTTGTTCAGTTGGTTTTAGCGTCTTTGGGGCATAGTGAGCCACACATATGAAGGTTTCGTTCCACTGGACGTGCTAAGGGGTTTCAATCTCTTTATTGCTGCGATGTCCTTGTTTTATTATGTCCTAAGTGTTATGCCAGAAGAAATATGTGAGAAAACATGCGATGAGTGACAGGTAAATGAATGGCATTATTGATTCAATGTAATAAACACGCATATTTTTAATAGAGACGGGCTATTTTTCAGGACGAATTAAATTAGTATTTTTTTTATTGATTGTATTGCAGTCAGTTGTCTTCCATGAATGCATACTTAACCAATATATGTAATGCACTGCTATTTTAATATGCTGTATGTGCTCACGTTCTGTATTATGTACATGCAAATGGTGTTTAGAACGTGGTCATCATTAAAAGGAATAGGAAAAATATTCAGTATAGAAAACCGGGCTTAATTGCGAAACTATTAAATAGTATAAATACCGGTAATCGTGAAATTGTGCTAGCAAAACAAAATTAGTCTCGTGGGAAGTACCTTTGGATTAGGCAACGCTAACAGACACAAAGCCACCGATATACCTACCTACATACCATCCAGACATAGACATACCAGTAACCTACATACCATCCAGTACCTACATATCATCCAGACATAAACCTACCTACATATCATCCCGACATATACCTACCTACATACTATTCAGACATAGACATACCTACATACTATTCAGACATATACCTACCTACATACTATTCAGACATAGACATACCTACATACTATTCAGACATAGACTTACCTACATACTATCCAGACATAGACATACCTACAATCCAGCCAGACATGCCTACTTCATATCACCTACACTGACATACCTGATACTACATTCCACCCAGACAACGGCATACCTACTACTTGCCACCCACTCCACCCACCACCACCGAGAAGCCAGCATACCCATTACACCCATCTCTACCCCAATACCACCAGCATACCTACTACATGTCACACATTTCGACCCCCCATGCCACCAGCATACCTACTACATGTCACACATTTCGACCCCCCATGCCACCTACTACATGTCACTAATTTGTACCCCCATACCATCAGCATACCTACTACATGTCACCAATTTCTACCACGTGCCTCTGGCATGCATACCACCCACCTACCCAGTGCTACCGACATATCGCTGGATATGCTCCACCCGGAGTCGCCGATATGCCCAGTACAGCAACATACAATTCTCAATTGTTACCGTAACTGTTCCTGAATTAATTAGACAGGCATGTAAAGGCTAGGAAAGATTTAGCGTAGACATTATTATTAGTTCATAGTAAGCTCATCCTGGTCCCCCGTTAACGAAGCCCTCGTTACGAGATCATAACACTCCCTTCGTCCGTAGTCGCTAACTGTATACAAGGCACATTTGGAGAGTGTTATGGATACGAGAACGTTATGAAAGTACGCACATGATGTTAGTTTTTAGCTTACTCCCCACGGTATATCCTGCATTTGAACCCATCAGACTGTGGTGAAAAATAAAAGTTATTATGTACACGGTTATTTTATAGCGTTCTAAACAATTTCATGGTCGAGTGAAAAATCTCGTGCGACACGTGTCAACATACGGGTATTTAATCTGGTGTCACTGCGGTGATGGTACTGACATTTCTAGTACGGAGATTGCATGCATATTGTACGTGCACCATCTACACTGACAGCCGATAGCATCGATATATGCATGCTTATTCTACGTCGATTGAATCAAACTTTCCTTCAAAATGGGTTTTTCTTGATTCTTTTCAATATTCCACATGTTAAAAAGAATCAATTTTAATATAATAGGAAATCCATAGTTTTATGATGTTTCCAATGTACATACTTGCTAGAATTTCATTATTATCTACCCACAAAATAGTATTCTTAGAAATGCTGAGTATATAGCTATACCATAGTTAATACAACGAGCCTTACTGTGATTATCTTACTATTAAACACAAGAACTCTGGACACAAAGAACTTCATAATTCTTCCTGGCCCTCGTTCTACAGAGCGATCGTATTGGTGTTACGACTCGTAGCGCTACCAAAATAGTCCAATGTGTTTCAATGAAGGTTTAAATACGTCGTTAGGTATACGATGCCTTCGGGAACACGGTCCCTGTACATGTTTTAGTGTGTAGCCGCCGTTAGCATCTTTTCTAGTGTAAAATCTCACCATGAAACTTTGGCGATGTTATTGCAATCAAGCGGACAGTTCCGGTGGATTTCACTGAAGCTTTACGTCTTGATACCGAATGAATGACTTCCGTCAGCAGTGGGCAATCCCCGGGAGTTACCTTCTTGGACTCTGCTATATGACTTCAGATGATCACCGGATGTACTCACACGAAGCCAATAAAACGTCATAAACGGGGGACGAACATGTCATTTCGTTGTAATATGAAGATGGCATATCATTGTAAAATGACAAATAATGAGTACAAAAGACAAAGAAGTGTGTTATATATACATTCAACGGTAATCTTCACCGTTAACACGACAGATGTAAAGTATAACGATGAGTAACATTTCCTCAGAAATTTTAAATTCTAAACGACTTCGATATGCTGACAAGCTCTGACCTTGGTTGACACTAAACTTATATTACGTCTAATTTGATTCATGAAGATAGAATGCATACTTGGCGTAGATAGATAACAATACTTTGCACACAAACACCACTGCGTTGTTTCAACTAGTCTGGAGGTCTTCGTAAGAAATGTGTTGTCTGTTTTCAGTAAAGGATTAGAGCAGTTATTGTATAGTACATGTCTAGCATCATTGCACCCAAGGGATACTTTATTGAAATTGTTCCGTTCAGTACTCACTTCATGTGGTACCCCTGGCACATGTCTAATGAGACACCTGCGCAAACAGTTTAGCAGCAATACACAGAACAATGATAAAATATATACTGTAGTTCATTGGATAAATGTTTACACCAAATTCATCGTCAAAAAGAATAGTTCATTGGTTGCGCAACTTTCCTTCTAGATGTGTGCCAGGGGTACCATATGAAGTGAGTCCTGAACGGAATTAAATAACCCTGTGTTGGGAGGATGAGTGCCTAGTACTAGTAGCAACCGTAGTCATTGGCCTGCGCTGAAGGTTTTAACAGCAATGAATAAAATACCAGTCTGAATATATGGTCGAGTTGGAACTGAATGTCTGCCTTATTGAAAGGGGCGGAGGATTTATTGCATCTACATTATACCTATCTCTGGTTGAACTCGTAGTATACATTTACATTGTTATACTGCTAGATAATGACTTCAGGGTATGGTTTCTCGAAGCTCTCTTAGCCGCTAAGGGACCATAGCACTCTCTTAGCAATGTATTAGCTATCGGCAAAGAGAGTG
>JAUTBV010093208.1:0-17742 GCA_032361325.1 Lepetodrilus fucensis | reverse complement strand
GTCATTATTAGGAGCCTCCCTGTACCCGGAAGTCAGTTTCACAATGAGGCTCCCACCATTACTTTCCAGCCCTATTATGTTTAGTGACTGATGCTTGTCTGGAGGAGGCCTACCTGGGGTTCTGTCATTGCAAAGCATGATCGTATTTCTCCACTCAGCAGGGGAGACAACCACAGGTCTTTCTGCTCCTCTGTCCCGTATTTCACCAACACCTCCATGTTGCCGGTGTCTGGAGCATTGCAGTTGAACACCTCAACACACAAACAACAACTAAATTAATATTGAAATTTACACAGTTTACAATACATATTAATTCTGTGAAGAAAAATAAATCAATGGAGAAAATGGATCAGTCAATTATTTTCTCCTGACCATCTCCCAGGATGTCTAAATTGTAATACCGCGGTAATGTAAAAAAAGTTGTTACACATGCAGCCTGATTGGAATGAGACAAACCTACCTCTGGTGCCAGAATGGACCGTCCCATCTCTTCACATATGAAGGCATATTCCAGGTTGGTCAGACCAGCTCCATATTTCTTGTGAGGGTCTGATTCAACGGGCATAAAGAGATTCCATAACCCCTGTGCTTTAGCTTTAGCCTGTAATATTAATGTTTAAAGTAATAAAACTTATGTTAGAAATGAATAGTTATTGATATAAGAATAACTCACACTGTGCTATGGTAATGGAGTCCTAATTAATATTAACTTGTCTGTTTGCCTAAGTGGGAGGCAAAATGAATACTCATAGATATCTGAAGTAGAGTAAAATCCTTTGGTAACTTTTTTTCTTGTTATATATGACAGCATTTTTGTATCGAAAACAGGTAGTTTCCACAATTTAACCAAGGTGAAACTACAGAGCTGCCAAGTTGAAATGAGTGTGATGAGGGAGATCTCCCTACTACAGTATGTGAAAAGAGGGAGTAATCTAGGGGGGTCTAGACATTTTTATAACTGAGACTGCCAAATACATGTACGTGATTTCCTGCCTTTTCCAGTCATATTTAGCACCTATAACTCTTCGAAAGTGAACTATATTTTAAATAAAAATATTTATATTTTAAACTTTCATGTGTGGATATATAAAAAATACGAAAAATACTTGTAAAACAAATAAACAAGATAAAACGATTGTTTTGCGGGAGATTGCAAATCAAAAGCAGGAGATTGGTTTATTTTGCTATATTTTCAGGAGATCTCCCAATAAATCGGGAGACTTGGCACCTCTGAAACTATTATGTAGCAGGAATCAATTATTCATTCATGAGTATTGTAGTTTTAGTTCATAATAGTTTGTAATAGTATTTCTAACAGTCTCTCTTTGTAGGTAGTTCAATGGTGTCCTCCCGTTTTCCCCAATGTCGTTAAGACATCCCACTTTTCTGATCTGCTGGTATTCTTTGTTCTTGGGGTATGTTGTTATAGTATATTGGTTTGTTATGATAGTAATTTAGTAGGTGGCTGATGCGACATTGGACGTTGTGCGGTCTGTGTGGAGGCATTTGTGATGTATTGTGGTTTGACCAGTCTATGAGGAGTGTATACAGAAATGTGATTTCAATTTCTCCTACCCTTCTTTATACATGTCATTTTGTACGAATTTGTGTACATTTTTACAAACATATTACATACAAATTGTTAATGTTTTGTAGCATTATAAAATGTTTGGTGGTTGTCAGTTCAAATTCACGCTTTTGTTTTTATTTAATTATGTCTAACCTGACGACGTGCAGTAGTAGATACTTCAATGGTGTGTCATTATCCCTTAATTAGAAAGATTAACCCAATCAAGTTAAGATGTGCACATTCCCATTTTCCACTGCTTTTTGTGTATATCACACCTTTGGTACGGAAAGTAGGAGTAAAGCAGTTTGATAGCTTAGTGCGTGCGTGAGTGAGTGAATTATTGTTTTACGTCACAGCAGGAATCTTTACATATGCTTAGTAATAATATAACTCAGTATAAGGCACTGCACTGATCAGTCAAAGGAGCTAGTGATCCTCAGGCTTGTAATATAATCAATTGTTGATTGGGTTTGTCACATGACACATAGCCCACGTATACATTCTTCCTAATTTTACAATATATCATCATTGATACAATATATCTGAAAGGGAAGACCAACATGCATACTTTGGGTAAGTTTAACTTCATCTTTTAGATGTGAAACGTGGTTATAATTGGGTACTAGCTATACACATTTAGTTTGCTTTGAAAGCAATGATACATCATTGTTAGTGTTACTGTATCAAATTAACATTTTGTTAGCATGAACAGGTCAATATGCAGGTTTATGCATCTTATTAAATATGTATATCTCAATTACCTTTAGACTCTGCATTGGCTGGAATTCCTTCCACTTATCTGCCCCCATTGAATGACCTACAGCCTCCATCTCCATGGGGATTATATCAGTGTTCACCATCTCCCGGACTCTGGCATGAAGATCCTGTACCCTAGGCGACAGACCTCGTACAGACACAGCCATAGTACCTGAAAATAGCCACAGCACAACAGCTCTACAGTGCCTGTATGGGTGTGTGTAGACATGGGTGTGATGATGTCACAACAGCTCTACAGTGCCTGTATGGGTGTGTGTAGACATGGGTCTGATGATGTCACAACAGCTCTACAGTGCCTGTATGGGTGTGTGTAGACATGGGTCTGATGATGCCACAACAGCTCTACAGTGCCTGTATGGGTGTGTGTAGACATGGGTCTGGTGATGTCACAACTGACCTACGGTGCCTGTATGGGTGTGTGTAGACATGGGTCTGATGAAATCACAACTGACCTACGGTGCCTGTATGGGTGTGTGTAGACATGGGTCTGGTGATGTAGGACAAGACAGATCTGGTGTCGGTGGAAAACGCTCTGTTTCCTACGTCCCGACGTGATCTTCCACTTCCAGCAGATGCACGGCCACTTTGTGATGCCAGCTTCCAGCCAATGTCTGCAATGACCTCTGCATACATTCCAACAGCTTTTGCTATTGGTGAACTGGCTTGACCTGAGAATTTGTAAATGGATATTGATCAAATCTATGAGCCATTATAGTAACACCAAAAATAAGAAATTCTTAATAATTTCAACATTTCAAAGGGATAAATTATATATATCTTAAAACATGCATTCTTCCATCTGAAGAAAGTTAGTTTACATTGTTAATGTGACAGATGGTAAATGTGACAGATGGTACCTGACATTGCCCTCTTGTACACTCCCTGAGAGATGGCGGCAAAGCGGAAGAACACGAAGGCCATGTAAAACTCCCAGTCTGAGATTGGTGCAATATTCAGCTTCTTGCAATACTGGGCCACAAATTCCTCAACCGATGGGATTCCAAGCTTGCTCAAGTTCTCGCCAGCAAAACCTGAAAGTAAATCACAATATTCATGTTAATGAATGCATTATTGTTTCGAAATCAGAAACATAAAACAAGCATTCAACAAACCTGTAAACAAACAAACAAACCTGTAAACAAAATACAATGACCATGACATTTTATATATACAGTAGACATCGCATAAACCGGACACTCGCCTATAACGTACTGAATCTGAAGTCCTGCTCCCATCTAAGTGATGGTTAACACACGGCCCGAGGGCATTACATGCCAGTAACGCCCGAGGGCCGTGTGTTAACTGTCATATATCACGACAAAAATATACAAATAAACGTTGCGATTCATTCCATATGCCGATCGTATTGAACATCTATATAACTTTAGGTTGAACTTTCGTCGGTCTGGTGGCCTAATGGACTAGAGCGCAAGAAATGCGAAGGTTACAGAGTTCGAATAACGTATAACAGACTTTGCATACAACGGACAAAAATAGCCGGTCCCAATGAGTACGTTATATGCGAGGTCTACTATATACAATTGAAACTGATAAAACTGTACATACCTCTGAATAATGGAAAGTCTTTAGGCAGATAGTACATGGCACAACATTGAGCAAGGTCAGATATAGGATCACCAAGAGTAGACAACTCCCAATCCAAAACACCTATGACATTGGGTGTATATGTGTTGAATATCAGATTATCCAATCTGAAACAAAAAGCCAACATTAATAATTATGAAATGAAGACAATGAGTATCAATCAGCAACAATCTAATTGCAAAACATATAACAAATATTATTTCTCAACAAACACATTAATCTCTACATCTCAAGAAGTGTTCATAAAGATGCCTTCTCATGGTGAGATTTGTATGCACAACTTGTAGATCGCCTTGTATTATTGATGTGTAGGATGAACTGGCTTAAGCAATCGAATTAAATTGTTATATCATGACTTATTATTGACCACATTTGATTGTTGTCGATGCATCGATAAGTTATTCATACTAATTGCACCTTTAAGTCCTTGAATGAGAAACAAAGTGGTCTAACACCGCCATTACCTCTTATAAAAAAGTATTGTACAGTTAATGTTATAAATACTGAAATCAAATATACCTGAAATCCCCATGCACAACTGTGACTTTTTCATTCTTTGGAATGTTTTGGGGTATCCATTCCATTAGTTTGTTAACAGAAGGAATATCTCTCGTTTTGCTTGCTTCATACTGTTTGGCCCAGCGTTTGAAATTCCGCTCAAAATAGTTTCCTAGAAATAAACCATGTATTATAAATGTCTACATTTTTACACAATGCAATAATTTTTACACAATGCAATATTTCATCAATATTTATGATTTTCTGAAACACCTTCACAACTAACCTATCATTATATAATCTTGTTTGCCAATCCACTACCCACGATATGCATTACTGCAAATTGAGTGACTGAATGACTGATTGTTTTACCTCCCAGCGGCAATCTTTCAGAGGAACAATTAGTACAATCTTTTAACATCTTTTGGTATGATAGTACAATCTTTTAACATATTTTGGTATGATGCAACCAGGGATTGAACTTGCGACCTTCCGCACTCTAGCACGATGCTCTAACATTATGCCACCAACCTTGTTTCCCAAAGCTCTCCAAGCCAGCCTTGTGAATGTCAACTGAATGAATCCTACACAGTACATCATTCATGGCAGAATACACCAGCGACCTCTCCTCGGGCGCCATGGTCGGTAGATAGAAGTCTTCAAATATCCTTCCTCGTACGTAATCCATGACGTAAAAGTCAGTACCAACTACACTACAAACATTAGTGAACAATGGCAGAATTACACCAGCAGTGTGTGTGTGTGTGTGTGTGTGTGTGTTGCTATACTAGTATACAACAACAAGAATAGACATGAAGGTAAGATTTAATTTATTACATCCGTAGCATTGAAAGATAAATCTGGAGACTTGGCACCTCTGGTAGGGTCTGTTACCTGGGTAGTCATTCTGTCTAGATGGGGGTCAGTTACATGGGTTATTTGTAATATGTCTAATTATCATCAATATCTGGTTTTCAATGTGTTACATCATAGTTGAAGAAATCACTGAGTGATGTCATTGGTAAGACAGGCATGCTGATTGGCTGCACAATGGCAACAACCTGGGGTCACTAGAGAGAACTACTTTTTTCATTCATAAGAAAAGGTTTCGAGAATAATGCACAAAGTGATGAGCTAATTTAACAACAAAAAATTATAATAATACAGTAAAAACATCTTACTTCTCATTGTTGCAGAAATCTAACATTTTAGGAACAGGCACACCATGTTGTCCCACAGCTTTCATCACTTGGTATTCACGATCCACTGCGTGTGCAGACGGCAGCAACTTGCCGGGCTAAACAAATAATGCCATGTTATAAGCAGGTTAGCCTTGACTGATAGCTTTAAACAAGAATATATCCTACCTGGCCTGCATTCAACCTGCACTGCATTTCATATACAATACTATACTGCATTAATCTTCTACAAATGTAGTAGAGATTTGTTAGATGCATGTTTCAGATGGGTCTATGTAAGTTGTATGTTTCAAATGGGTCTGTGTAAGTTGTGTTCTAGACAGATCTATGTAAGTTGTATGTTTCAGATGGGTCTGTGTAAGCTGTGTTCTAGACAGATCTATGTAAGTTGTATGTTTCAGATACGTCTATCCATCCTTGCGGAGGCTCTCTGAATAATATACTTACCGGTTTTTTTCTCAGCACCATCTCTTGTCCACCATACTGAAGGTAGTAGGTCGGATTTGACTGGCCATGCTTGAAGCATCTCAGGCTCGGGGGATCTATGAACATTTCCAGGCTTTGTAGGAATTATACAACAAACCTAGTGGATTTCTACTGTGGAATAACTTTTCAATAATCAACAGCGTTAATTTTGTCAAAAGTGGTATTTAACGATTGTGATGTTGTATCCAGACAATTCCTATACCGTCATAGGCGGATGAATGTCTGGGTTGTTTTTCAGTAGTTTTCCCATGACATCTTTTTAGAAAATGATTTTGTTGAATAATGAGATACAGTGATTCCAGAAAATATGTCAAAGCTCGGAGCTGTGAACATTAATTTCATGAGGAACATATTTTCCGTAATCACTGTATCTCGTGGGTAATTCTCCAAGTATCGGTCTGATAAGATCACGGTCGCCATGTTACCATCGAATGCCATGAAAATAACCTCTCGCAAAAATGTCCCGGTACAGTATTTTAAAAACTTACATTTACCCTTAGTTACCCTATATTCTTACTAGACTACACACAGCTCTACAAGTTTAACTAGGACACAGTTACATAACTTCCACAAACAATTGTGGCATTACACAAAATCCTGTGTATTTGCTTTATCAATATATGGATAATTATGGTGGGCACATACCCTGAGACTTCAGATTCAGGTGTGACTGTAGATATGACTCCAGCCTGTCTACAGGTAGTGCTAGATGAGAGGGCACAGAGGTAGTTCCTGGCACATAACACCTCAGTGGAACTCCTAGACATGACTCTAGTTCTGAGATGGCTTGGTCTGGATTTTCCACCTACAACATACACATACATCTGACTTTCTGCATAGTTAACGCATAGCATTTATTACAGCTTTGTTTTTCAGATCCTGCTCATATATAAAATGTATTTATGATGTAGACAATACTGTGTACACAAATTCACCATACTTTTATTGTTTGCAGCCCAAGTTCCTGCCCCGCTTTCAAGTTGCTGCCAATATCATCCAGGAAGAGAGTTCTCGAAGGATCAGTTTTCAGTCTTTCCAGACAGATGTTGTAGATTTGGGGATCTGGTTTCCTTACTTTCTCCACACATGATTCAACAATCTAAAATCAGATGTAGCAACTCAACATTCAAAGTTATTAATAGTTAGCAGTTCTCATATAAACATTCAAATTAAATACTGTGCATCTTCGCTTGCTTTCCAAAAATTAACTATCCAGTTGACAAATGTTGTACATTCTAACAGGAAATTACTGATACTATGCAAAATACATGACTCATGGGTGTAGCTTCCTATACTCAGTGTACTCATGTGAGTACACTGTTTTTTTAAAAGATATAAATTAAATTTATGTTATTTTTCATTTTCATTTAAATATTTAACCTACTTAAGATTAAATATGTTAGGCTAATGATACAGTATATACCTTAAACTCTTAAATCGATTGGAAATCGTGTAATAAAAATTGGTGAAGAAATAGTAACAATCTTATTGTATGCCAATCAAATTGTTTGACTTGCTGAAAATGAAGATTTCAACAGCTACTGTCAACTTACTACTGCATTTGGAGATTTGGCACAGTAATAACAAGTTGCAAATAAACTGGCAGTATGACATACCATATAAAAGAGAGACTTATCAACAGGAAGTATGACATACCATATCAAAGAGAGACTTATCAACAGGAAGTATGACATACCATATCAAAGAGAGACTTATCAACAAGAAGTATGACATACCATATCAAAGATAGACTTATCAACAGGACGTATGACATACCACATCAAAGAGAGACTTGTCAACAGGCAGTAAGGTCTCCGTGTCATTGATGTACCAGTTGTTTGTCAGCAGAGCCGTCTTGATGCCCTCGGCTCGGATGCCACGGATAGCGGTCACTATCTGCGGGTACATGGCCACGCTCATGTCTAGACTACTGACCAGCGACGATGCATCCACTCTTCGGCCAACCTGCAAAATTAAACAACGACCATTAGGGTCGGAGTGAGTGAGTGAATATGGAGTTTAACGTTGCTGCGGGAATCTTTCATTCATTTGCAACGACATTAGGGTCGGATAAAACATGTTTAATACACCTGTAGTCATGCCGCATACATACCCATACTGATCCTTGGAGTTAACTATTGTGTATATTGTGAATAAGATGTGTATAGCTGTCCTATGTTCTGTAGCATATATTGCAGCTGACATTAAAACCATTGCTTTATTGTTGTGCCGAAAGATAACATTTCATACCAACAATAAACAAAATTTACATCAAGATAAAAACCTTATTCTTTTCAAACTAGTTATTATGATAATTGGATAATACTAGGTATGGTTTGTCCAGTGTCTACATACAGTATCGTCATAGTCGTTAAGTGACTCTACACAATTGTTAATAGATGCAAACCATGTAGGATAACTAAGCATTATGTTTTTTAAAAGTAATTCCTGCGTAATGGCCAATGAGAACTCTGTAATAAGTTTCTATTTTTTATCCCTGATTGCAAAAATGCCAGACTCTCTACCTTTTGGGAAAGTTCTTCACTGAATGCAGCATTCATTTCCTTTATAGTGAAATCTCCCCGCTCGAGACGTTGCCAGGCACCATCCCTGTTGATAATCACACTCAGAATGGTCCCACGTGGCAGATTGTGTCTCGTTTCAAACTCTGAAGATTAACACACAGCATACCGTAAGTACTGCAAATCGTGAAATTAATGCGAGCAGAATATTAATGCGCAAAATACGACCGCCGTATTGTCGCATTAATTGCCGTGCATTAAAAGAAAGTACCAGGAAAAACATGTATGGAGACATGACCGTTCGCAATTTTTTGGTGTCGCATTTACGTCTAAAATCTAGATGTCGCATTAAATTAGTGATGCATTAATTTAATGATTTACAGTATTTGCGGTCACAGAATCTCACAATGAAAAAGAGGAGGAACAGATTTTATAACAAATTAGAAAAAAACTGATGCAAGATTTTCTGAACCTAAAAACATTAAATGATGATGTACCTTTAAGAGCTTGAAATGGAGACGGTACAACAACTCCACCCATGTCAAATATAACAGCCTGAATGTTGGTTTCTCTCGATCCTCTGCCATGTGTGGAGGACGACAACATAGCAACAGACTGGTTTGGAACTGCCAAGTGCGATCGGAGAAAGACTTTGGACATGATAGAAACCGATCTAATCATTTGTGACATCTTCCATTGACAGATTCCGAGTCCTTAATGCCCTGCAAACATGTTGAAGAAATATGTGTAAAACTATAATTGATGAATATCTGTAGGAACATCTTATGTCACCATGCTACATACATGTGTGTGTCTCTGTGTGTGTGTGTCTCTCTCTCTATGTGTTTGTCTGTGTGTGTGTGTGTCTCTGTGTGTGTCTCTCTGTATCTCTTTCTCTCTCTATGTGCTTGTCTGTGTGTGTGTGTGCGTCTCTCTCTCTCTCTCTATCTGTGTGTCTCTCTCTCTCTATGTGCTCTGCCGCTATATAAAAGACACCATTTGGACGTTGTTCACGGTCATATAACAAGCTGAACATTTGCTCCTAAATGTTTTTGGTGGTATCTAAATTTTTAGGAATCCTTGAACTATCAAAATCTGGATCAGGTTTATAACATTTTTCACAGGTTAAGGAAGTATGGCCCTCCCACGGACACCTGTAGAGCGACAATTTCTGTGAGTGACGTCCTACACTACTATATATGAATGAATTATTGTTTTACGTAACAGTGGGAATCTTTCACCCATATAAAACTCGCCAATTCTAGAAGTTTTTTAACCGTCCTACACACTGCTACAGCGAGTTCAATACGTGCTGCAAAATTTTGATTTCGGTCATTCTGTTCAGAAAACCTTGGACTATCGATAACTGGAGCAAACATTTACTCTTCAAAAGGGATTATGGCAATATGCTGATATCAAACAGTATTTATTTTAGCAAACATTGAGTTTGTAGGACGCCAAAGATCAATGTGGTGAATACGGAGTTTAACGTCGCTGCGGGAATCTTTCACCCATTTGAGACGAGCCAAAGATCGACCAAATGACGCTACTGACCATAGTTACATAATCCCTTTTAAAGAGTAAATGTTTGCTTCAGTTATCTATAGTCCAAGGTTATGTGAATTTAATGACACCGAAATCGCAGAAATTGTCGCTCTACAGGTGTCCGTTGCAGGGCCATAATTCCTTAACCCGTGAAAACTTTTATAATCCGGATCCAGATTTCGATAGATCAAGGTATCCTAAAAAATTTAGGTGCAAATGTTCAGCTTGTTATATGACTGCGAACAACGTCGAAATGGTGTCTTCACGTGACCCACCCCTAGGCTGTTATGCGCATGCGCGAGTCCTACCACGAAAGGGCTAATTATTTAATTCAAATTAAATCCTACGTTCATGAAGCACCATATTTACCGACCTTAGATTGAATAATATTTTAAAATGAATGAATGAATTAGTGATGTCACAGTGGGAATATTTCACACATACGTAAAGGAATAGTACTTAAAAAAATAACAACTATTATTACCTTATCAATAAATAATATCTAACAAACAAACAAAAAAAAAAAAGAGTTGGGGCTGAACATTAAAAATTAAATGGAGCATCTATAGAAAAATGTTGGCGAACAAATTTCATGAAAACTCACAGTCATGTTTGCCATGAATGACATTGACGACACCAGGGGGCATGCCAGCCTGTTTGGCTAATTCCACGAGCATCATTGTGGCACCAGGATCCCGCTCTGATGGTTTGATGATGTACGTGTTGCCACACACGACAGCCAGTGGAAACATCTGGAAGAGGAACATTGCTAATTGCAAATTAATGTTTTCTAACATGAAGCTACATGGATGAAAGATTTCACATTAAAAAGTTACTTTATTTTATTTTACAGATACTGAATCAGTTTTCAAAGAAAGACAACAATAGCGGGGGGAAATATTGGTCTATATTGTATCAGAAATAAACCCAATGCCTACAATTAACCTTCTGCTTGCCGTACTGAAGGCAACTAGAGATGCCCTAAGACAAATCATTACCTTTATTCCAGCAGGCAGAAAGCAAACCTTTGAAAATGCTTCCAACAAAACAAGGATGTGAACCCTAACTTGTTCACATCCTGGAATTCTGTCCTGAAGTACTATTAGCCTGTGGGTAGGCTTTACTTCCATTGAGCGAGTGATTATGGAGTTTACCGTTGCTGTGGGAATCTTTCACCTTTTTGTGACGATCCACCCTTGTCGTGTTGCCACTCCGAGGACTCTGACGAATACGAGACTCGCAACTCCATATATGGAGATACAGCTCTCATAGCATTATGACCACAGTGGAAAGATACCCTGGCCTGACGTTCACAATATAGGGTCGTACTGGGCCCACGACGACTGCAGCCTGACTTACCCAGAGCGGAATCATGGCAGGGAAGTTGAATGGGGTGATTCCGGCGCACACTCCCAGCGGAAGACGGAAGGTCATGGTGTCCATGTCCTTAGCAATTCCCTGGAGCGTCTCTCCTAGCTGCAAGCTCGTCACACTGCAGCAGTGTTCTACCACCTCTGTGTGGAAAACACAAAACAAATTAAGATCACTTCTGTTCAGTAGTCATTGCAGGATCAATACTTTTCAATGTGTTTTTTTATGATTAATTTTCATACTTAAATACACCCAGTAGGCCAGTACACATGGTACAATAATAAAAATACACCCAGTAGGCCAGTACACATGGTACAATAATAAAAATGATTTATTAGACCTCCTATTTATTAGATTCATGTGAATTCTTGTACTGGCACACTGGGGCCTCAGAGGCCCAGAGAGCACTTTGTTAATGCATAATTTTAATTCAGTAATAATCACACCAAATTTCTCTTGTGTAATCCTCAACTATCTGAATAGTGATACGTTAATAGTAAATCATTTACTAAATAACGAAAGGGTATTTGACATACAGGCCCAGCTATGTTTTAAACCATTTGAGAAGCTTGTTCAATGACAAAATAGTGATACGGCTATGTTTATGAACATATATTTTATACCAGCAGAACAAGCCTGCATGTGTCGGTGATCAAGGGAAGTTAATGGTGGACGTTGTACTTACGCAATCCTCTCAGAACATCGCCCTCGGCATCAACTATCGTCTTGCCTTGCTCCTTTGTGATATTCACAGCAATCTTTGGCTGCAATCATGAATTTATCACCCGTAGTAATTACCCGCAGCGATCACTGATGTTGCTAATTTTGTATTTCAAAATGTCCAGCAACTTTGTACCTGGAGTTCCCATATTTAGGCCCTGGGCTTAATTACGGAAAATGCCACTTTTGGGACGGATTATTTTAATACAAAATTAGGCCCAGGGCTTAAATTTTGATGTTTCTGATACGAAAAATAGACAAAATATTATATAGTTGGCACTTATTTTAGGCATAATATCACAGTTGATTGATCTGAGACTAATTACGCTTGATTTATCCACCCAAAAGTTGTTATTTACTGATGTACTTAGTCCCAAGTACTCAATAGTTGTCAAAATATTAATGTTTTATATGAATATAGGGAACGTTCCGCTATTTTTCTTGTCTTAGATGCATCAACTGAACTATGAAGGAATTGCGAGAAAATGTTAGCTGTGCGTATTATATGTTTAAGTCGTACTACCAAGTTATGTCCCCCTTGCATTGACATTATTAACAATACGACCATATTCAGGTTGTCTATCAGTAGATATGCACTAGATATGTGTATACCAAACAGCGGTGGGAAGGTTTTTGGAAGTACAAACATGATTTTATGTATGTCATGTGAATGTGTTTTGCAGTTGTATAAGAACTAGTCCAAAACAAGCATAAACATCTGTGATAGTATGCCTTTAATTATGACCTTTACAATATTTATAGCGAAATGTTGAAATACGGACATTATAAAATATAAGCCAGCAACCTCATTCAAATCAGGCCACGAGATTATGAAGCCTTTTGAGTACGATTTCATGTTCAAGCTCAAATTTTATATGGAGATTTGTGTACAAAACTTCGAGTTGAGCATGAAATTGTACTCAGAAAAGTTTCGTAATCTCAGGGCCAGATCTGAAACTGACTATTTGTGGACACTTGCTCCTTTCGGGGAAAAAAAGTCAAAATGTTTAAAGAAGCGAAATGAGATTTGATTTAATATGGTTACATATTCGGAATTATAAATGTGTAACAGATATAGATTTGTACAATACAATGCAATACAGTACGAGGTATTGTACAAACTCTGGTTTTATTTTGCAATATCGATGGTTGAGTTCCTTTGAAGGTTTTCCAATCTGTTCGTTCCAAGGTTGAACTTAGGAACAGGATATCGTTTCTCGAAGCTCTCATATCAACTATGAGACCATATCGCTCTCGTAAGTTCACGATCCCTTTGTATTAGAGCTGGCTACGAGAGTCCTTATGGTCTCGTAGTAGATATATGAGAGCATCGAGAAACGATACCCTGATCTGTTAAATTTATGTTGACCAATATAAGGTTAGCTAACCACTGGTTTGGTAGAAAATTGAAAATTGTTGACGACAATCCTTTGATATAATGTCTACATATCTTTACAATTTTGGTTTATTATTTATTAGTTGTTAATACACCAGTTGCTTCTTCTATTGTAAGGGTATTTACAACCCAGTTATTGACCAAGGGCAGTTCTAATAAAATATACATAATGAGGCTCTAATAGCAGTTAAAAGAACCTATACACCAGTGTGACCTGTCATGAAATTCACTATTGTAGGATACACTCGCGAATAAATCGTGGGTCCCACCCTGACCGATTAAAAAAATCTATGGGTGGATGGTGAAATGTTCTTTTTTTGTTGTTACTTGTATAGGGGTGGGTACTTGAAAAAAATTATCAGGGTCTCAGCACTAATCTAAGGAATATGTATTCTATTATATATAATAAGGAGTATGTATTCTATTATATTCTGAGTAAAAATAATGCTATGCCCAATAGTTACATTCATATGAAGTGTAAAACTATCTCACCTATTTCAATGAGAATAATTGTATTCAATTTTTAGTGTGTTCCATATAGGTCACTTATTATATTCAAACGCTGTACAGTTCTTTTAGCGTCAGTATTCTAATATGTGCTTTCGTGCGTCCTTCATATGGGGTATGTCCTTCGCTATGCGCTAATAATTTCTTTATGAGAGCTAAGACTAATCAAGTCGCTCACCCTCAACTAGCTGTACGCAGTACGTATTGTAGCATGATACTATTTGGTCCATACGCGGGAAGTCGTTTTGTTAATATTGTATAAAACTAGTGAAATTACTGAAGTATGAAGACTTGGTTATTAATATATGTCATGAAACTTCGACAATCTGCAAGGTTAAGACTCAAAACAGTCGGATCGCGAATCAATCGGATATCTGAGGTGTATTCGGGCTACACTACTGTTCTCTACATAGTACTATGTAGTGCCATGGAAACCGTTCAGCCCGCAAATGTCCTGTAGAAAAACCCAAAGCATGGACTGGACGCAAACCAATGTCCTGCTATTGTTCTACTATTGTTCTACTAACCCCTTCAGCCAACCACTGCTTTGTAGAAAAGTAGCGTAGTGTAGGTAGTCATTTCATAGTTTGGACAATTTATAAATATATAATGGTCAAGTAAAGTATTTATCTGGGCTGATAATCAGGAACATAAATGATAGAATAAGGCTAGTAACTCTTTCTTAAATTATAAATTTAGCTTTATACACATATACGTCCAAACGCCTACAGACTCTAGATATTTTCAAGAACTTGCAGACACATTGGAAGAAGAATGGCACCAGATTCCTCAAGCAGAGTTTCAATATTTTATAGAAAGCCTCCCCACAAATAAACTACCGGCCCCTAATTTATTTAGTTGAATATATAACAATTATAACATGATAACATCGTACTATATTTAAATGATGCAAAATAGTAATCAAATCTCATTTAATATAACTGTTCAATTATGTTTGTTTTTTAAAATAACGCCAAGGCAATGTCGATGTAAATGTGATATTATCCAAGCCTAAAAAATGTTATCTGTATAGTAGTATATAATATCAATGAACTGTTTATACTAAAGTTGTGAATAATAATATGTTATCAGATTACAAAGGATACGTACCTCCAAGAGACATAGTAAGAAATAACAGCGTAAAGTTTGTTTTATTCTAAATGAAATAACATATAATAACAATATGCTAACTTAAACAAGTTGAAGTTAAGCACGCTTGAGCCGGCTAATAATTGGATGGGTGACCGAGAGGCTGAGAGTAACTAGGATTCGTTCCTGCCCCACACTGAGACATAGGTTGAAAAACTTGTGGTGTAACCTTAGGCAAGTGGCTCAGTTCGAAGTTGCCTCTGTTCACCCAGCAGAGAATGGGTATCCGGAATGATGAGATGGACATGTGAATGATAACCTTGTAGCGTCTTGAGTGGCAGCTTGGGGTGTATATTCCCCAGGGAGTTGAGAAGGAATTGAGTGCACACAGATCCGTTGACCGGGGTAATACTGTAAGCGCTATGAGCATACCTAGTGTGGAGTTTGGCGCTATATAAATGGACATTATTTATTATTATTATTATTATTATTATTATTATTATTATTAATTATTATTATTATTATTATAACATAGTATAACAGTATTTGAATTTTTTTAATGAGCGTAAAATATAACATTATATAAAATAACTACTATATATACATAATAGTCGCGTGAAGTAAGTCGTCTTTTATCTATGCACTTTTCTGATAGTAACATCGCCTACTTGCACGGTATACTAGGTCCTATAGAATAATATATGATGAGTAAAATTAGGGGAATCCCCTTGATCAATAACCACCTGTTCAATCTGTACTATTAATATAATTGTATTGTAGCTCACGACCACATTTACGTAGACATGCACACGAATGCCCCGTGTGGGGTATACAACATATTACTTGTAATTATTAATGTGTGACTAGACACGCTCGAATACATTGGTTATTCTTTGCATTAAGATCAACAAAGTTTTAAACAGCTTCCTGGTTCAACTACTAAGTGAAATTATTTAGCTTACTTTTAGTCTACCTGTAAATTACCGTTTAAAGAAACTGGAGGTAAATATATTTAAATATGTATTCGCTTTTACAATGTCGTTTATCACAGAACAATGCGACATTCTCCAAGCATACTTTGTAAAGTGTGATCTTAGTCCTCGTCATAGACGCTTCGTGCCATTTATTTTCGATTCATAATAATATTTTACTTCTTCTTTTTTTTGGGGGGGTGGGGGGTGGGGTTGGGATGGGGTTTGTGGGTGGGTGGGGGTGGGGTGGATGGCATTCGAATGTAAATAAAAATAAATTTCAATAACTAAATAAAATTGCACAAAACGTCTTTGAAAATTACTAGTATGATCTATACAGTTAGGTTTTGGAAATAAACTATTTTATATCGATTCGAACCTGTTCAAATCTTATACACAAACATTTATAAATGAAACATTCAAGGTATACGCTAGTCCAATTGCATTTTTTTAATGCGAAGATATTTGTATGTTCCGATTACGCGACTTCCGGGTTTGCTAAGATATAGCTGTCACCTTGCCTGACTAAGATACATATGACAAGTAAACTGATAGTTATTACTAACATAAGCCTGGAATACTAGTCAAGTACGATGTTTACTCCTATTATATGTTCAAGTTTATATCTTTAACAAAAATGGTTGTCTCATGCATTTATCGAATCTAGCGATTATAACATTTACCTGATAGTATATGTTCTGAACCATAATGCCATAAGAAATCTAATACGTGTATATATCCAACATTATATATTTTGGTTAAACTTACTGTCTTGTGACTTTTAAAATTACAGTGGTAATGGAATACGCTGGGTTATTCTAATGCTATTTCGCCTGTCAGTTTATTGTAAGGGGAAACCATACGCGCCTGCAATACATTGTGGCGTAATAAATCTGCGAAACTGACATGTCTGGTACCGACGAAAGAAAAACACAAGGATGACAACTAAACTGCGGTAGTTCAGATAGTATCATGACTGAAGTTACATTGAAAACGATGCCTGACAGCTTAAGAATGTTGAATATATTCAAAGTTTACTCCTTGTGTCAGGACTAACAGAATTGTTGACCGTCACGCAGGTGTCAGACAAGGTTGTATTCTCAGCCTTGTTCGTTTCGCTCGTTGTGTAATATTATTAAACAGGATATTTGAAAATTGTGAACGGGGGTATAGAGTTATCACCAGAACTAAGAGATGGTTTTTTTTCCCTTATATAAAAACTGGCAAACGATACTATGATGTTTGCCCTGTCAAAAGTAAAGGTGTTTTTTTGCTGTATTTAAACTTCGAAGTACTAGTATATAGATTATTAGACAAATTAATGGCATTATGGCTTATATAATACAAATACAATAAAATAATAATAATAATACGTATTCATAATGCGCCAAATCCATTCATACTATATGGGATTAAATATATATATACAAAATTATATGTACATGTTAAATCCTGTCCGGGGGGGGGGGGGGAGGGGGGGGGGCAT
>JAUTBV010093197.1:0-17742 GCA_032361325.1 Lepetodrilus fucensis | reverse complement strand
TATACCTCTCTTATACTTACTGTATACCTCTCTTATACTTACTGTATACCTCTCTTATACTTACTGTATACCTCTCTCTTATACTTACTGTATACCTCTCTCTTATACTTACTGTATACCTACCGCTAATAATCTAGCATAGTTCTTGTATTTATAAATTTAAATATATTGTAAAGTGTTAATTAGTTGGGTTTTTTAAATATATATTCGGTAGGCCTGTATGAGATTGTATCAATTTGGTGGGTCAGTAATTTACCAAATCTACACTTTTATGGGTTATTTTGGAGACTTAACTCTCTCAATGCTGAAGGCAACAGGAGATGCCCTAAGTAGCTGTGTGTGTACATAATCAAGCAGGTAGAAGGTTAAACAGACCAGACAGACCAGACCAACAGATAGACAGACAGACCAGACATACCAGACATACCAGACAAACAGACAGACAGACAGACAGACAGACCAACAGACAGACAGACCAACAAACAGACAGACAGACCAGACAGACAAACAGACATTGACTTCCACCACTGCCACCTTCAGATTTTAAGATATGTATACTTCTAGTAACATTGAGTATTACTGACACACAGTTAATAATAAACACATGTACGAGCCATGGCTTGCTTCATATACTACACATCTGCTGGTAACATTCCCTTTCTGTATCTGATCAACACTTGTGTTACACTGTTCAGTTTTACATTTCAACTTAAAATGAATTTCGCTCCCGTTTCATGAAACAACAATTGCACTATGATTTTGATATCTCAGTGTATATATAGCGAGTTATATCTCTCATATGTATAACATTGTTCTGTAGAATATGTTATTTTTAACTGATAACAAATTATGTTTTATAAAAATGAGACTATCATTGTTTCGTTATATTTTACCCATGGAGTTGAGAAGGAAAGTGAATTCACATTAATTCTGTGACTGTGGTAATGAGCATATTTTTTTACTATGTATTTGGTGTGTTATGAATGTACACATTATTAATGCTAGTATTATTATTTATTTATTTATTATTATTATTATTATTATTATTATTCTCATTATTATTATTATTATTATTTAATAACAGAATATACATACATTCATTATTATATTTTTTTAATGATTTCAGTCCAAAGAAGGAGAAATCAAAGAGTTGTTGTCGAGGTCTGACTCATACGCTGATGAGAACAGATCACAGGCCGACGTCTATGTCGCCATGGCCGACACACTCAACGAAGCATGGCGAGACCTCAATGACAAACTGCGTCTCCGCGGTCAGCTGCTAGATCAGAGCATTGCATTCCACCAAAGTGCACAGGATGTGAGTACAGACCAATTAGAACTCTTGTAACATGTGCATCGACCAATCACAAAATCTGTTACAATGACCAACTTTCCGTTGTTATGTTTTTGTGTGGAGTAGAATTGTTTATTACCATAGGTGGAGAAGTATTTTTCCATATGTTTATTTTTTATTTTTTTAAATTATTATTTAAAAAAGGTATTTTCAGCATTGTTAGTACATGTACATGTAATTTTGTCAGTGATTATGTATTCATCAGTTGTGTTGTTTTCCTTCAGCTTTCATCGAAAATGGAACAAGCAAAAACAAACTTCACTGCTTCGCCGCTTGCAAATGATGTGGACACTGCACGCCATTTGCTTCAGCAGCACCAAGAGACCAAGTCCAGTACGTTTATAGTTCATTTCATCAGATGTCATAAGAAAACAGTTATATTCAATATCATAGCATCTATAACTTTATGACTCGATATTGATTGGATGTGCTGTCTGCACCAGTGGCAATACAGTTATCATCCTTGGTTTGTCAGTACCAGCCGGTGCTAGCAGGTTTACTGCAACATTCAATGCTACAGATGTTGCGGGTTTCCTCATGCCCTAAACTGACAAGCTGTAATAGAAGGGAAAGCAGCTCTAAACCCCAATTAAACATAAAACAAATTGAAATAAAATTGTGTGTAAATAATATTTGTAAAAAAATTGAAAACTTTCCTTGACCAAATGTATTTTTGTAAAAGTTTAAAATGTTCTTTTTTTTTCTCTATCATTCAGGTATCTTAGCCAAATCAAAATACACATTGGACATTGGCCAGTCACTGTTGGACCGCATCAAAGAAATGGGTATGCATGCAGACATACAGAACAGGCACGCCACAACGTCAGCCTGCTACGGAATTGAACATTTATTGGAACTACTACATGACCGACGTCGACACCTAGAAGAACTCATGACACAACGAAAAGTCAGACTGGAACAATGCTTACAGCTGTGCCAGTTGGACCAGGAAGTGAATAAGGTATGCTGGGTTTGGGCTGGTGATGGAATTTTTATTCACATAAACATGCATTGTGTTAACATTTTTCCTGGGAGATGACCAATGTTTATAATTGTTCTGTCATCAGATCCTAGAGTGGTTCCGCACTACTGGAACGTCAAACCTGCAGAACACAGATCTTGGGGATTCCTATAGCTCTGCAAAATATTTGCAAGATCAGCACAATAAGTTTGAGTCCCAGTCTATGGTAGGTATTTGCCAAGCAATATCTGTTTGTAATCTCGATCCGTAACACATATACATTACTTTGACCTGTAATTTTAATTTATTGCCTTCATTTATTGTTCTAGTTTATGACCTTAACCTTTAAATTCCTTTCATGACCTTTACCTGTGGTTCTTAAGTATGGATTGTACCTGTGACATGCATGACCTTGACCCACAAATTTTAATTGCAACCTTGACCCTTAAATCATATTTATGACCATGACCTGCAATCACTAAAGTATGACCTTGACCTGTATTTGACATTTGTCACGTTTACCTTACAGGAAATGCAGGACACGATGCTGCGACTGATCCGAAGTGTCGACCAACTCCTCCTCCGAGCGAGTATCGACGCTGAAGGAGTCCGTCAACGATTGCAGCTCGTAGATGCCGAGTGCGAAGACTTCATGATCAAACTGGACAGCCGAAGAAAGAACATCTCAAGCTCTGTATCTTTCTTCAACCAAGCAGAAACGGTGAGCAAAATAACCTTAAATTTAGCTGTTGAAACCATTGTTGCATCATGTAGGTGAGCAATGGAACCTTTTAGCTGTTGAAACCATTGTCATGTATGGGTGAAAGATTCCTGTTCCGATGTAAAACAATAAATAAATTGCTGCTGAAACCAATGAAAATTCAGGTGTTGACTTGAACATTGGAAAAAGATCCTTTCATCATTCATATTTCATCTTAGTAATAGTAAATTTTCAGTTATATATCAAAGATACACGAACATGGAAAATGCTATTGTCAAGAATCTTGATATAGATGTCATTGATTCTGTTCCCTCCAGGCTCTAACACAACTGGAACAGGTAGAAGTCCAACTGAACAACATGGACTTGCCCCGAAACAGCGCAGAGCTTGCCGAGCGTCATGAACATCTTTCTAATGCCATTGTGGAAGTTACCACGTCGGCCCTAATGGAAGGTCGTATCCTACTTGAGAGGGTCAGTAGGAGCGACACCGGGGCCGATGGCGTTAGAAGGAAGGTACGTTGCCCACTAATTGCCACATTGTGACATCTCAGGGCCTGATCTACCGTATTTATTCTTCTATTAAGTTAACACCAATTTTGAATTCCACGAATTTTCAAAGATAGTAGTCTAAATTTGTATTGATGTACTATTTGGAGAGAGAGAGAATGGAATATTTAAAATAAACTATATTTTCAGATGAATGACCTGGAAGCTCGCTGCGCACAACTTGAGTCACTGTGCAAGGCTCGACGGGCCGAGGCGTGGGAGCGTAGTCAGACATATCTCATATTCCAGGAGAAATTCAATAGTGTAAGTAGACATTGTTCAGCATCTGCCTCAGGGCTAACCATTGCATATTCCAGGAGAAATTCAATACCATTGCATATTCCAGGAGAAATTCAATACCATTGCATATTCCAGGAGAAATTCAATACCATTGCATGTTCCAGGAGAAATTCAATATTGTACATAGACATTGTCCAGCATTTATCTCAGAACTAACTACTGCATTTATTAATATTAGATTTCACTCTAAGTTTTGATCATGTGGAAATACAAGTATACTTTTTGATGTCATCACCTAAAATGTACACTTCCACGTACATCAAAACATGGTCTGGTTGAGTTCTGGTGAGTAATATCCCGACATCAACTAGCGCTATTTGAATAGAGACATTATCGTGAGTTTTCCTGTTTTCAGCTATTCACATGGATGACTCAGATTTGTCAGAGTACGCTCAGTCGCCATGGCAACATGGGAAATAGCCTTGCCAGTGCCAAGGACTTTCTAGAAATACATGAGCAGTTGGATGAAGACATTAGAGTAAGTGGTGTTGTCATGGTACTCGACCTTAACAATAGTGTGAAAATTGTGAAATCTAATATGAATCCAAATAAGTATAAAGTCTTATGAGTTATTAATGGTTTAGCATTGTAAAGGGTAGAAAATGCTTACTATGAATTTCTGTGATATCCTTTGACAATTTTACAATTGTGTGATGACTCCCTGGCTAAGATGCATGGGCCTATGTATGACATGTGTGATGTCTATATTTAGCTACATGTCTAGATCTAGCGGGTGTCTAGGTTTCGCGAAGTGCAGAGTTCACGATGTGTCGAGATTTAACGTGTGCACGTGTCGTTGGTGTTGCAGGACAAGACTGCGGAAATGGACGCCTTGTCCGACGCCGTTGTGCAACTGGTCAGGTCAGGTGACCAGGAAGCACGTGCGGCCGCGGAAAAGGTGGACAACATGCGGAAACAGCTGCTACGTCTGCAGCACGTGACCGAGACCCGCATACAGCTGGCTCTCTACTACGTCGCATTCCTCAGGCTCACACAACAGGTACGGGCGGACATCCTCGATGATGTCAATACCTCAGATAGTTCCAGTATTTAGCTGCCTTTCAGTTATAGGGACAAATCTCGTCTGGGTCATTACTAGTGACAGAGATGTAGCATTAGCATGCTAATCAAAGTTATGTTTTGAAGGAATCACAGGCTGTTTTTCGTGTCCACTTACAGTTCCTATTGGGATATGTTGGGATGTTACACTCTGTACAACTACTTGTAAATATATTTAAATCAACAGAGTTCTGATTTTGGAATATATATAATATTAAATTACTGGGAGCTGTTTGATACAATATGTTCTGCACAAATAACTGGTAGAAAGGAAGAAATAAAAATGAAAAATGAAATGATTTCTTCTTCTGTTTCAGATGGCCACCAACATGGGAGGCCTTGAACACATCGTCCGGTCAGAAACCGAAGATCTGCAGGAACTAACTGACTCTGCGGTTCTTCACACCCAGGACATGTGGAACAACTTAGAACGTAACTTTTCGGAATTCGATGAAAAGGGCAGAACTTTTTTGAAAAATTCCTCCACAGTGAGTGCAATCCATACTCTGTGTACCTAGGTATCGTTTCCCTAATCTTTCGTATCTACTATGAGACCATAAGCGCTATCGTAGCATTTACAAGAGCGCTGTTGTATCATATTACTGTCGCAAATGGGTGAAAGATTTCCACAGCGACATTTATGAATTAATTGAACTCCATAATCACTCATTGTCTCATATTAAATACGAGAACTTCAAGAAACAATATCCTGTACAGTTTCACAGTATATATATATATATATATATATATATATATATATATATAAAACCATGAACCTTCTCAACCATTTCAATGCTTTTCCTTATCCCAAAGATTCTTTTTATGGAACAGTACATGTCTCGTTTATTATGATCAATTTTCGTGATCTCGAATCTTCTTAAAGCAGTTTCTCACCTGTTGGTTCAGATCTCCGATGACTCAACGTTGGAGATTCGCAGCCCCATTAACACCGTGGAGAAGTTGATGCTGGAATACCGGGAGCGGATGTCGACACTGACACAGCACTGGGAGTCCTGGCAGCTCAGAGTGTCCTCCAGCAAGCAGTTCAAGTCACAGTGGCACCAGTTTGTGCAGGATGCCAGACGGGTACGGGCGCACATCTTGCATGTCACAGAAACCTCACAGACAGGTGTAGTGACAGAGACAAACAGACAGACAGAAACTAGATAGACAGACAGACATAACAGGATGCCAGATGGGTATGGGCAGACATCTCAGATGTCACAGATACCTGACAGACAGGTGTAGAGACAGAGACAGACAGATAGGGTGTCACAGAAACTAGATAATACAGACAGACATGGCAGGATGCCAGAGGGGTGTGGGTGCACATCTTGGATGTCACAACCCTGACAGACAGGTTTAGAGACAGACAGATAGGGTGTCACAAAAACTAGACAGACAGACATTGTAGAATGCCAGATGGTTAAGGGCGGACATCTTGAATTGGAAACCAGATTGACGAAGAGAGGGGCCAGTAGGATGTCACTAAAACCAGATAGACTGACAGATAGACAGACAGAGAGACAGATAAGCAGACAGATAAGCAGACAGATATACATACATATAGACAGACAGGGACATAGAGACAGGCATATCACAGAGATGGGCAGATTTGATGTCATAGAAAGCAGACAAACAGAATGACAGATTATACACAAAAGAGACATACAAGATTGTAACATTCCAAAATTACCACAAACCCAGATGAAATATTTTAGCTTCTTGATATACAAGACTATACACAGACTGACATACAAGCTTTAGACAAACCATCAGACAAAGTTTTGTTATCATTGATTTAATATATTATTGAATACCTTTTATTTTTGTACACATTAATTTGTACTATTCCATTATTATTTGTCCTTATACTTGTATGGCATTACTCAAGTTAAAAGTTAAAAAGTGAGGACATTTTGCATTGCTTATATGTATTTTGCAGACTATAGACTGGGTCATGACTGTTGAAAATGAGTTTTTCCCAGCAATCGCTGGCGAGCTGGGAAATTCCATGGAAGCCGCTAGAGACTTGCAAGCTCGTTATGACCAATTTATGCCGCGTTATAAGGTATATGATCATGCAACGAAAAGCAATGTAGAGGAGTTGTCTTGGAGCAAGCGTGTGGAAATAAATCACCATTAGGAGTCAGAAATTGAAATGACTTGGAAATACAGTAACATTGAGGGTTTTGCTACACAGAATTATCATAGCTTTGGGAGTGTCAGAACTCACTCATGTTATGTGTGTCATGAGAGTTACCACTCCTGTGACACGTGACTCTGGTACCTGAGGGTTCCACACCACAAGCTCCACACAGCTCCTCTAGGCATTATATGATACAGACTTTATATCCTAGTCTCCTTGTATTTGTTCCCTATAGACTATAGACTGGGTGATGAGGGTTGAGCGGGAGTTTTTCCTTCCCTACGTCTCGGGACATTTGGGGAGCTCACTTGAAAGAGCTGAGCAGCTCCAGCATAAAGTCGAACAATTCGGGCCCATCGCCAAGGTATTCGATGTTGTCGCTGTTGGCAAGGTTCTCAATGTTGTCGAGTGGTTTCCAGCAGGTCTCGCTGATAAAACACGTCTCATCCACTAACACCATGCTGTAGCTCGTAGATGTTTCTTCTAACACCATCATCCCGTAGGTGTTTTATGATTCTTTTCAATTGTGAACACCTCTGGGATATTTTCTGATTTTTATTTTATTTAAAGTACTATGTGTATCGATCTATGACTGAATTTTGTATTGGTAATGCATTTTAGAAAGGGAAGGGATAGAGAGAAGGGAATTTCATGTTTGCTTGTTCACTTTCAGCTTCAATGTTGTAATTCCAGTTACCAGAAATGTTTCACTACAAATGGTTGCAATATCGCTGAAAGTGACTAACTTCAACTCACTCCTAATGTTAACAATGTGATTTCTTTTATTTCTTTCAACAATTGATTCTATTTCAGTTCTTAATTTAATGTATACTGTACTGTGCATTCCTGTTCATTGAATGTCTAAAATATCACAGTTTATGTGTTTGAAAATGTAATAAAATGTATTAAATGTTTAACTGTTGGTGGACTTTGACCAACTCATTGATAATCGTGACACTAAAATTACTGGGGAAAAAACAAAAACAATGAAAGAAACCTTTTAGAGAATTGACAGTATTTGTTAATAAAGCTAATCCTATTAAGATATAATTTATATAATTAACAATGAGTACCACAGTACTTTTTAAATTATTTTTTGCTATGCAATTAACAGGAATGTGCTTGAACAGGACTACAAATATTTGTCCACTGTATTTGTTGTTAACAGAGAACATAGATAAGATTCTCTGGTCATTGTTCATTGTCTGTGTGTGTTGCTATGCAAAATAATGTTGTCAAAAATTAATATGTGTGATTACATAGATAGTACACTAAAGTCTTTACCATAATTTAATAAACTTTAAAATCTTCTAATTGAATTTAGTCGCAAATGGGTGAAAGATTCCTGTAGCGATGTTAAACCCCATAATCACGCGCTCATTAGTAATTTCCAGCACATGAATGTGCAGTGTTTTCAAATTTATTCTTATACCAATTTCAAAGTTTCAATATACTTGGCGTTGACCCTGATTTAGGATGGCGTCCACCCTGATTTAGGACCAGGCTAAATTATGACCCTTTCATGAAATGCAGACCAGGTCCATATTCCAATGTCCACAAAACCCTTATTTTCCCACCATTCCAACCGTGGCAAACTTCCTGTGTCCACAGAAAGCGCAGGAAGAGATAGAGAAGCACCTGAAGACAGCAGAGTTACTGTCCCTGAAGGGCAACACCAAGGGAGAGAAGGACAAGATCATCAACGAGCTGGTCAAAGTCCACCAGCGCTTCCAGGCTCGCATCAACGAGTACCAGATCCTGCTGAAGATGACCATCCAGTTCTTCCACAACCTTCATCAGGTCAGTGCCAGAAGATTTAAAGTTTGTGGAATGGCTTTGAAAAGTAGGTGGGGGGGGGGGGGGGGATGTCTGGGTATCGTTTCTTGAAGCTTTCATATCCATAAGTCATAATTAATAGTTGTGTACCTCAAAATGAACTTACCACACTCCACTTCCTGTGGAATGAATGGGTGAAAGATTTGTGCTGTGGCATAAAACAATAATTCTACTTCCTGTTTCAGCTTGATGAGGTGATCAGCAAGACAGAAAACACGTACTCACAGGTGGAGCTGCCCACAGACTTGATGGTCGCTGAGAACATGCTGGAGGACCACAAACGCAAGAAGAGTGAAGTGTCCCAACTTATTAACTTCACTGCCGACGAGGGCGAGAAGATCGTCAAACGAGTCCGACAGCAGGTTAGAATTACCTCCCATTTTTATGAATTAGCTTTAAAGGAATAATATTCCTTATTTCTTCAGTTTGTCCTTCAATATCTTATTTTGGAGAAAATGAGTCTGACAGGTTAGAGTTACCTCCTCTTTATATTTTTGCATGATGCTTCTCTTTTAGGATTCACAAGCTGTCGCGACCGATGACATCAACAGCGTGTTGAACGTTACTGAAGAGTACAAGCGTCGCTGGAACCAGACATGGGAGGAACAGCAGAAACGCTTGCAACAAAATCTACAGATCTGTCAGTTCAACTACGACCTCAGACAGGTAAGGCGGTCTCACTACGGCTAGCATACATATGACAAATGTTGAATTTGGCACTTGATGACAAGTATATCACTGATGAGTCCAGTAAACATCCAACATAAGTAAAAACATGGCACTCTTGGTTGTGGTCTGCTGATACTGATTATCTCCCCTTGCTTACAGATCCATTCAGAGATTGATGAACTACATCAGCATCTTCAGGCTCGACGCGGTAGCTATGGCAACAACCTTCCAGCTGCCAAGATGACGTCGCAAGCCTTCAAACAGTTTGAAATGACTGTTGAGGTATGAATATTAACTTGAAAAATTGTAATAACAAATTGTTTAATTTTCGTAGAAATATCGCTGATATAGATCTAGGCCCATATTCTGAGAAACTTTACATTTTCTTTTTTAAACGTTTTTTTTTTTTTAAATAATATATCATTACTCCATCCTATGCAAGTTTGACAGGATTTCAGATATTATTTTATTTCGCTTGCAGTTAATCGAGAAAAAGATTGACCACTTTATCGGCACGGCAGAGCTGATGGTGCAAGACAGACACTATGACTCTGTGCACATCCGCCGGGAGATCGACGTGCTGAAAAACAAATGGAGTACATTCCACACCAGCGTGCGCGACTATCGCCACCTACTGGACACCTCCATCCAATACTTCTCACTCATCGACGAGGTACCAAGTTCAAATCAGAATATCAAAAAACATTTTTTTATTATCATTGATTTCATGTTTAACTTTATTATTTGGTGTTGTCTGAGTGTAGCAATGTTAAAGCTTTAGTTTATAGACATCACTGCAATAATATGATGCTATATAAAACAGTAATTATATTTAAATACACAATTTTAATGTGAAAACTGTGATATTATCTGTTAGCTCATTGATTAGCACTTTATAAAAATGAATGGTTTCAAGCAGTAAGAATTGTTAACATCAAGCGACATTAGTCACTCACTTTGACAAATGACCTTGTGTGTTGACCTCATGTAATGACCTTATGTGTTGACCTCTTGGACTCATGTGTTGACCTCGTGTTTTGCAGTGCGAGGTCTGGATGAGAGAAGGTAGCCACCTACTAATCCTAATTGGTCGGAAGTCTACTGAATGCCGCAACCCCCAAGATGCAACCGAGCTTATCAGAAAACTAGAGAAATATGTCGAAGAAGGAAAACCTTTACAGGAGCAAAGATTACAGAAAGTGTCTGAACTAGCTGTACAACTTTATGGTAGGTTGTTATATAACTTTTAAGATATATATATATATAAAATAATAGAGCAGTTATTAATAGCTTCAGTAAAGTGAATTGATGGTGCCTGTAAATGTGTGTACAAGGCGGTCATTGAAGACATTCTCCTGCCTACAGGTGATCAAGGTCCAAACAAGATTCGCCATGTCGTCATTGAGTACCAGGACCTGATGCAGTCCTTTGAGCAGGCCGACAATGAGTTAACCATGCTGAAAGAGAACCTCGAGGGAAAGGTATTTATATAGATAGATGGATATTATACAGTGAATCTGATGCAGTTTTAATGATTTGTGCCTGGCTAACATGACAGAAATGAGCAATTTCCTAGCTAACTGTTTTTTTCCCCATATTAAGAAATATTTTCCATTTCTCCACAAACAGCAGCCAGTTGAGGAGATGATGCCTCAGCAAGTAGCTGCCACTGCCGCTGCACCTCAGTCGTCTCGGCCGCCTCGCATCACTCACCACCTCAAGAATGCCGAGGTGGTGGAAGGAACAAAGTGAGTTCCATGAAACCATCGGAAGCAACAGTGCAGTGTTTACTTTTTATCTAGATGGCTTCTATCGTTGTAGACCTTAGGTGCTTTAAGGTCTGTGTTACAATCAGTCCACTTTGATTAGCATTATAAACCTGAACGTTTTGGATGATGGTAAATGTGATCAGAAGGATGATATAGGCATGTACATGATACCTTAGTGCTGTGAAAGGCAGCCCTTGGGTTGTATACTCCCCAGAGAGTTGAGAAATAAAATGAAAGTGCACTGATCCATTGACTGGGGTAATGATGTAGCAGTATGAGCGTGCTTTGGAGTGTGGATTTGCTGTAATGTAAATATGTACATTATTGTTATATTATCGTGGTCGGAAATTGTTATATATATGAATGCGGTCGTGATTTCCAGGTTCACGTTCGAGTGCCGTGTGGAGTCGGACACTCCGTCGGAGGCCAAGTGGTTCAAGGACAACCTGCCACTGGTCAGCCCCGACTACGAGACGCGCTACGAGAACGGTCTGGCCACTCTGACCATCGAGGAGACGTTCTCGGAGGACACAGCCCGCTACACCATCAAGATCACGAACTTGGCGGGCATGGCAGAATCGTCAGCTCACCTCAATGTCAAAGGTCAGTGGTTCTGCATAGATCAATGAAGGATGTAGACAATAATCCACCGTACCAGATATTTTTATTCCATTATCGATAGAATTAACTAGAATTTACCAATGAGGAAAGAATCCACATAAACTTGTTTACGGTTCAATGATTTTTATTTTGGTTTTGGCACTAATGGTAATTTTGGGCATTTAGTTTGTATGTCATTTTATACTTGCCAAATTATGTTTCTTTGATACTTCTTTTTAGTTATAATTTTGTGGTGAATATTGTATAGTTGTATAAAAGAATGTCTGATTATTTAATAGTTGTTTAAAACTATAATTTTTAAGTTATTCTGACTGAAAAATCATGTATTTGAAATATTTTGCTTAAATATACATGTATATCCTAATATTTTATGCTTCAATTAATTTACAAAATACATTAATATGAATTTTCAAATATATACTATACATTGTAAACTTATTATATTAAATTATTGTAGTTTCCCATTATAACAAGTATTGAATACTCTACCCAGCTTTAGACAATAGTTTGTATAAACTCTGCGATTCCTTAAATTTCAGTTTATTTAGACTATGAGGAAAGTTACGTTGTTACCACCTATGTAGCAGATCTGTCATATTTCTCCGATCCTTCATGTGAGAAGATTACAGTCTTACCCATATACAATATCTACACTCTATCATATCTGTGTTATGCCATCCTACCTCTACCCTGCAGTATCTATGTATGGCTATGCATATGGGTACCGAACATCACATTATAGGCGAGAAATTGATGCAATACGATGGTGCATGATGTGTGAATATGTATCAATTTCCAGTGAAATTTATTTAAATATTAAGATAGTAAATTAAGGCATTGGGTTGTGGATTCCTATTATGAATGCTGTTTCATATTATCAGTAGATTATGATTAAAATTGGTGTAAGAACGAATGTATAATTCACTGTATTTGTGCGGAAAGTTTCAAACAACCATGCATTTCATATTGTAATCTATTAAACATAAATGGTGGTGGCTTCTGGTGATGGTGACAGTGGTACAAGATTTTATTTTATTTTATTACTGTTAATAGTTGTTGAAACAGGGTCTTATTTAATAATAAAAATGTTTATTGAAATACTTGTTTGTCAGAAAATTGACAACATTTTTGTTCAAATGAACAACGTTCGAATACCAAACAGAAACCAAGCATTCTTTGACATCTCTTTATCCATCTCTCCATTCATTTCTTCCTCCATCACTCCATCCATCTCTCCATCCATCTTCACTCGATGGTACACATCATTACAATCCGGCTTTGCTCACTTCCAGAAACTCACCAGCAATTAGTCCCACCCGAATTCGTTAAGAACATCAAATCTGCCGAAGTCATCGAGGGCGCATCCTTCGCCTTCGAGTGCCACGTGCAGGGAATCCCTTCACCTACCGTCTCCTGGTACAAGGACGAGATTAACATAGACAACTCCCCAGACTTTGTTATCACAAAGATCAACGGCACGTGTTGTCTGAAGATCCGCAGAGTCATGCAACACCACACATCGCGGTACACGTGCCGAGCTGTCAACCCGGCTGGGGATTCTGCGTCCTCAGCCAGACTTAATGTCATCCGTAAGCAGGATTTGGACATTTACGCATGTCCTCTGATTTTAACCCTGAAACATTTCGGCATGATCCTTGGATTTTAACCCTGAAGCATTTCGGCACGATCCTTGGATTTTAACCATGAAATATTTCGGCATGCTTCTTGGATTTTAACCCTGAAATATTTCGGCACTGTCCTCGGAGTTTAATCCAGAAGCATTTCAGCATTACCCTTGGATTTTAACCCTGAAATATTTCGGCGCTATTCTTGGATTTTAACCCTGAAATATTTCTACATGATTCTCGGATTTTCATCTGAGATAGATCTAGTTGAGCATGACCCTAGGACTTTTACCACAAGATATTTGAGCACAAGACAATTTCAACATGGAAACAGTTGAAGTTTCTGATTTTGAATGAAAATAACCCGCAAGAAGATTGCACGAATTCCAAGATTGCTGAAACCCACACTTCTGTTAATTAGTAGTAGTTACTGTAACAAACATTAAGATGAAAGTCAAATTGCATCATTATGAGTTCAGTAATTAACCATCAGTTGTAGTTGCAGTTTGCATGATCACTGAGCATCATGTAGACGATGTTTGGAATGTGTGTTTTTAAAAATAATGACATAGATTTAAGCATGAGGATGACCCCTAAAGAGAAATATATTAACACTGTATAGATTATTCTAAAAATTGTGAATAATTATATGATTCTCTGTTGATCAATAGTTAGTCATGAATCTCAAAATATCTCTTTCTTTCAGCATGATTCACAATATTGCATGGTATTATTCATCAATATTTAATCATCGTAGATCTACAATAAATAGTATTTATGCATGAATTATTACATGTATATTGATTTCATTATTATTCTACAAAATAAAATTGTCATGTTTAAAAAAAATTTTTAACCAAGTTATCCTGAGTTCAAAATTTATAATTTATATATTACAAAGTAGTTCCATTATTGATTGATATGATATAATGAGTTAATTTGTACAACAAATTATACAATGTTACACAATGTTCCCAATAGAAACAATGTTCATAAATGTCATATATAGTACAGCTAAAATATGAAACATCTTGTAACTATGTAGCAAGTTATATAAACAATGTTGTACATGGTGCCTACTACATGGTATTATAGCCTGATATTCCCTCCCATGCAGCTCTACAGATTCCGGTGTTCCACAAGCCCCTCCAGGACTTGACTGTTCCGGAGGGCAAGCCATTCCATCTGGAGGTTAGGTTCACTGGATCTCCGACGCCGGAAGTTCAGTGGTTCCGTGGAACTGACAGGATCATCACGTCAGGATTGTTCAAGGTATATAGGAAGTTATTGAGCTAATATTGGAATTGAAAAGTATCTATAGTAAATTCAGTGCATAAATTAATTGTGATTCATACAAATATAGCATTAAGAAATATTTATACTATTAAATCAAACCCTCTGATAGGTCGCACATTTGGAATAGTTGCCAAAAATAATTTATTTTGGACCTTAAGATATTAAAATTACAGTTATATTTCATTGCAGTTTTGAATTGTCTACATAGCAAAATGTTTGTTACGGAATGCTTCTTTCCTGGATGTTTCATCTCAATCATTCTGCTTGTTTCAGGTGACAATCGAGGTCAACTATTCCTCTTTGGATGCCGCTGAAGCATTCCCCGAGGACTCAGCTCCGTACAGTGTCATTGTGAAGAACGCTGCGGGCGAGGTCAGATCCCAGTGTCATGTGACCATCGAGAGCTTCTACTCCAGCACAGGGTAGGTCACTCACTCATGCAAACTGAAAATCTTCAAATTTGTATCTCCCAATCACGGCTCCACAAGCATAATGCCAAATAAAAATATAGGAAAACTGCTATGCATGCCCAATGAAAATTATATTGTTGTCCAATATAAATACATGAAAACTTATATTCATGCCAAATAATAATATATGAATAATGCTCTGCTTGCCCAATAATAATTCAAGGAAAATTCTCTTCTTGCACAATGAAAATACATGAAGAATGCTCAATAATAAAAATCCTCTCCATGAATAATAAAAATAGGACCTACATGAAAAATGCTATTGGTGACCAATAAAAATAAATGTAAAATGATTGTCATACCAATAAAAATATATGTAAAATGATTGTCATAACAATAAAAATACATGTAAAATGATTGTCATACCAATATACAATACATGGGAAATGCTCTTTACTTCCACAGAGAGGACATGTCACAGGCGTCAGTGGAGCAGCAGGCCATCAAGCCTCAGTTCACGCAGCTGCTGTCCCCGACCAAGACTGCCGGCGAAGGAACCCGAGTCAGACTGGACTGCATAATTGTTGGACACCCAGAACCAGAGGTACGAATTCAAACAAACCTATTAAATAGGCCTGTACAGCATTGCAAATGTAGGTCCTATTTGTCCAGAGCCAATGGATGTAAAAAATAAAATTAAATAAATAAATAAATGATACATTTGTTTTTTAAATGTTGTATGTATCAAGACAGTGGTCATGTGCTTTAGAAGAAGAAATTTCATGAGAGAGCAGTAGAATTAATTGTTACTGTGTGTTTCTCTTCAGGTGATCTGGTTCCACAACGAGCAGCCAGTGAAGGAGTCTAAGGACATCCAGCTGTTGTTTGAAGGAGATCGCTGCACTCTGGTGCTACGGGAAGTCTACCTGGAAGACTCTGGCAACTACAAGTGCTTTGCCAGAAACCCACACGGACAGGCTGAAAGCTGCTGCAAACTGCATATTGAAGGTAGATATAAACCTAGGAAAATTACCACCAATGTCCATCATATTAGAAAAGATATAATTATATTTAATCCTGAAATAATAGTCAATGACATAATAATTAAAATGAATATTTTTTTTGGGTTTTGTTTAATAGTCTCATATACGTGAAATGCCTTGAAATAACACATTTATTTAGTAAATGTATAATATTAAAATATAACTTATATCCAAGGCACTCAGCCCTTCATTAATTACCTCCCTCTTCAACCAGCAATAATCTGCACCAACCCTCATATCAAGTTATTTTACAGGGTACAGTTTCATGAAACAGTCTTAGTTCTATGAGTCATACATTTCTTTACAGTGTAACTATGGTAAATTATGACTGTTTTAGTGCTATGACTTTTCTGTGGAACAGGCCCTGAAATTATGAAACATTTTGAATACAATTTCATGCTCAAGCTCAAATGTTAAGTGGGAATTTGTGAACAAATCTTTTATGTTCAGCATGAAATCACACTCAAAAACATTCATTATTTCAGGGCCAGGAATCTAGGTACCCTTTCATGAAGCTCTCATATTTACTAAGAGACAATAGCATTCTCGTAATGATCAGCAAGAAAGATAGATACAAGATAGTCTCTTAGTGAATATGAAAACTTCATGAAACCATGCCTTGGCTTAGTGTTCCCAATGCATACCTTTGTTATTAATTGATCACCATTACTGACATTTGTTTTCCTTTCCTCCTCTCTCCCCATCAACAACAAAGTAAAGAGAATGGTATCTCGTCACTCTGCAGCCCTCAGCGAGCTCAGTGACGCGTCGGTGGGCGAGGTATCGCCTCCCAGGTTCACCCAGCTGCTGAAGGACATCGCTGTGACCGCCGGACACCGAGTGTGTCTGCAGTGTCGCGTCATCGGACACCCCATGCCATCCATTCAGTGGTTCAGGAACGACAACCCACTGGAAAACTCACCAGACTTCCAGGTGAGTCGAGAACACGCAGAGACCCCCCCCTGCATGAGTGGAATGAGAAGACATTTTAACGTTTATTTTATTAATGATGGTTTTCAATAATTCCAATGTAACATAATTCCTTGAAAAACTACCTGAGATTACTGCATGGGGAGCCCGGGGCATATTCTTGAAATGTTCTTACAAACTTCTTAGGCTAAGGATTTCGTAAGAATGTTTCTAGAATAGGCCCCCTGATCTCATAAGCTGCATTTATTTTACCGAATCCCATGATATTTTTGGTTAATAAATATGATGAAACTAAAACTACCCCATCATTGCAAATAAGGGAAAGATGTCTGCAGCAATGCTAAACTCCCAAATCAGAGTTAGTACAATGACCTGGGCCCGAGATTACGAAACTTTTCTGAGTACGATTTCATACTCAACTCAGAATGTTGTTCATAAAACGTCATGTGAC
>JAUTBV010093196.1:0-35648 GCA_032361325.1 Lepetodrilus fucensis | reverse complement strand
TGCTAATCATCTCTCTGCTTGAACCGACCAGGCTGGCAAGCTCCCGGTGCGTAATGCGACCGGTAGAGCGAACTCCGTTTTCCCTTTCGACGGCTTCGTTTTGTACTACCCTGGCCAGACGGCCATACACATCCATCAAAGCAAGGCAACTGACATCTTCGGTCATACCGCGAATCCGACCAACCAAACCCTGTATAACCGTCATGCTGATGGCGGGGTCAGACTCAATAGCCCGCAGCAGATTACTTTTTGAAATAACAAGACACTCGCAGCTGCTGGTGGTCACCACATTAGCCGTTCGTGGTTTGTTATCCAGTAAACCAAGTTCTCCAAAACAATCACCCTCAGCGAATGAGCTAACGATAAATTCATTGCCCTCTTCGTCACTGGTAAATGCATAGGCAGAACCGGAGAGCAGTATATAGGCTGCCAGACTATCCTCACCGCAAACGATAATATGTGCGTTCTTGCGATACTTTCTGACAGATCCTGATTTATCCAGAATTTCCAGCATACTATCCGGGAAGCTGGTAAAGAAATCCGCTCGTGCCAGCCGGCCCTGTGCATCCAGACACGATTCCCTATTCATTCAGGTTGTAACCACGCTGCTATTTGCTTGCATAAACTCAAAGTCATCCCAGGCACTCAGATGCTGCAGCACTAATGGTGGCTTGTGGCAGAGCCCCCTGTGGCGCACCACTCAAAATCCAGCTTAGCACTGTACTGTAGTCCTTATCGGTTACCAGCCTGTATCCGCCAGTGTGAAAATCGTCTATTGTCGAACTGCCTCTGTTCTGCTGATCTGTTACACCTTGAGCAGGTTTACGGAGAAAATTGCTGCTCAATGGCGAAGCGAAATTGACCCTGGCCAGAACACTTCGATAGACAAATTCATAGCCATTGACGACATCACTTCTGCAGGGTTCGTAGTACAAAGGCATACCCTCATAACCGCCATCGCTCGCATGACAGCCTTTGCATCCCAATGCAGGAGTACCGATCAATTCGTCAATGCCACCCGACCCGTAATATTCGATTTTCTCTGCAGGTGGAGGTGTACCGACAGTATTCTCTTCCCGAACGTCTATGACAAAACTCGTGCTGTCAGTTGCATCAACAACACTACCGTCCACTGCAAGGGAAACCGCGTACACACCTGCCTGGGTTACTCGCAGAACTGCATCGCCTGGAGATGTGCCTTCACCAATTGTTGATGCAGAAGTGATGGTTGCCAGATCAGATGGTTCTACAGACCAGTGATAAGCACTGGCAAAGGCGCTGTCACTGCCGCTGACAGGGATGTCATAGACCGTAACAGGATCGGTTGCCCGGTTGAATCCAGCTGCTACAGCTGGCGCGGCGATCACTGCTACAGGCTGTCCTGGTCTAAAGGCTCGCTGATTCGCATCAAGCCGTTCAGGATGCCCTGTCGCGGCTGCGATTGGGCCTGGGTCTTTGCCGCTACTTTCCCAGAATGTCGAGTAGTTCAACAAGCCCAGCGGCATGAGTCCTTGATCAAATACCAAATGATCGGTTCGATCTCCGTAATCAAGAAATTGCCTGTAGGAGGAAAAAGAGCCACTGTTGTTTAGTCTGGAGCCGCGCAAGGCGTGACAGACAATACAATTCGGGCCAACCTGAGAGCGATATAACGATGCATCATTTGCGTTCCAGTCTCCGGGAACAAACTCCTTGTCATACTGGGCATTTACACCAGCCGGATTGTTTCCGTAACGACCTCTGGCAATCTCTATGGCAAACGTCGGATCCCAGTCCCCATCTCGGCCGTTTGCACCGGCATGCGCCAGATAGGTGGACAACACTGCCTCGTTAATCAGCCGAATTCCTTCAGCATTTTCAGCACGGGTAAACCCGGGCTTTGTTGAAAACTGCAGTGTATTGAATTCGAGCATCTGCATATTGGCTTGAACATCACCTGGTACACCTCCGGTGATTGTTGGCGCAAGTTTTTTCGTACCGTCTGTATCTCTATAGACCAGGGTCCGGCCACGCCCCCCATGGCAGAGAATACAGGGTGTCGGTACCGGTTTGAGGCCGCGGCCATCGAGGTCGGCATCGTGCGCCTGTGTTCCACTAACCATGGTTGCACGCGTTCCATCACCGGTAAAATTATAGAATTTAAGGAACTGCCTGGCACCGGGATTTGTCGCTGGATAGGCACTGAACTCGACGGCGTTGATGCCGAAATTCCAGGACCGATCATCTTCGACCACAGCCTCCAGATTCAGTGGCCCATAGGGAACTCCCGGGACCCGATCGACCTGAAAGTTTTCGACATATACCGCCACATCGCCGGTCACCAGATTTCGCCGCATAAACATATTGCGCCCATAACCAAGATCCTTGGTATCACGAAACCTTACATGCGTTGAAACGCAGTTGGCCGGATTACAGTCGGCCGTAGTGAGATCATCATTGAGAAATCCGTTTTCTACTTGCCAATCATTAAAGCTTGTCCGTGTTTTCAATGGATCAATGGTGTTGTAGTACGCCTCGGGAAAGTCATCCCGATTGTCGATTTCCCCGGCAACAGCTCCTGCCTTTGGAACGGCAGGCGTTTTATTTAAATATTCGATAAAACTGTCCGGATCGGGCGTTGTCGGAAACCTCGGACTCTCGATATCCGCATCATCTGTTTGCCGGCAAGCCGATAGCAGCACGCTGACAAATATAATGACAAAAATTCTATTCACTCTCATACTCCAGTGTGGCAATACCATCAGAAATTCAGACTCAATGTGAATTCCAGTATGGATCTGTCATAGCTGATATCGCCATCGGCTTCCGTTGTAACGTAGCGGTAAAGCAAGTTGGTCTCGACAAGGCTCGAAATCTCGTAACCCAGTCCGGCTTCCGCTATCACTGAGTTGGCGTTGATAAGATAGGCGAAACGGTTGGCGTTTAAACCGCCAAAGGCAGGGTCTGATTCTATCTCTGCTGCGGCATTCACAATGTCCAGTGTGGGCGTCGCCGTCGAGACCTCGTCACCTGCTACATAGCGAATTCCTGCGCGTAGCACCAGCTTGCTCACTGGCGATAAGTTGGCAGTTGCAAACAGCTGCGTTTTGAGTGTGTCGAACACATCGGTTTCAGCTTCGCGCTTCTCCAGCAGAAGCCCTACCGTCGTATCAAAAAAGGGCGTGATCTCGTAGTTAACAGAGAGCGTCAAGCCCAGTACAATCGAGTCACGGATCTCGGTTTCAGAGTCTATATACCCCATACTTATCGCGTACCGATAAAAAGGCAAACCCAGGCGCTGTTTGTTTTCGCGAAAACCACCCAGGCTGACTCGATACTGACTCTCACCCAGTTCAGCAATATCAAGGTTATGCTCATAGCTTGCCACGCCACCAAATGACAATCCACTTCTGGTGAACTCTGTTTCTTTCAGTTCTTTTGAAAACAAATCAATAGCCACGCGGCCTCTGACAGACCCGGTGCTATCTATATCATTATCAAACTCGGCTTTGGCCGGATTGCTGTCGCTCAGGTACTGCAAATCAACTCCCGATACCCCAAAAGCCGCTACGTTACCCGTGTAGCAAACCAGCAATATAAACGCCGATCGTATCATTAGCTTAGTCACTAGCCTTGTTCTCATAACGTGACACGGTGTTTTTTCTGATAACACACAAAGTACAAATACAGCGCCAGGATCATCAGCCACATTGGGCCAATATTCCCACCGCCACCGCGACTACCGCTTGAAACCGATTCAACGGTGGTGACCGGCTCATTCAACGCTGAGCCTCCCAGCGTAGCAATGAAACCTGTCACTCCATTCCGACCATCGGAATCATAAATACCACCATCGGTAAGCTGTACTCGTACACATCGGAGACCAGCCCCGAGGCCATCCGTATAATTTGGGCTATTGCTCGCCGGGCAGCCACCTTCGATCGATTGAGCACTGGCAAGCTGATCTACCCCATCAGCCATGAACAATGACCATTGCCCGTCCTGTGGTCGATAAACACTCAACTGTGGCCGAATCGGCAACGTGCTGAACAGCTGTATGATGACTTCGGCTGAACCAGCGCTTGCATTTTCAATTTCCAGGTCAATGATATCCAGAGATTTTCGGAATCGGCTCTCCAGCTCTGGTTCGACCGCCGGATAAAGGGCTTGCGCAGCACTGATGAAAGCTGCATCGTCGACCAGTACACCGCCGCTACGATTACCGGAAGCTGATATCGAATAGCGCGCAAACTCCCCCAACGATAAATCATCTTCTGACAGAAAGAATACGGCGTCAACAATTGACGAAGCCGTGCCTGGCAAGCGCCTGGCATTCCCGTCATCGTCATCCAGTGCAAACACATAACCATCACCGTCTGCATCGAAGTCTGGCTCACATGAATCGCCGACACCATTGAGATCGCTGTCTGCTTGAGTTTCGTTAGGGAAGCCAGGACAGTTGTCTTCCGAATCCGGCACTCCGTCATCGTCTGTATCCGACGCGGAATCAGTGACCGCCGGTGTTCCTTCAGAAGTTGCAAACCCACCCAGATAAATAACGGCCTCTGTCAATTCAGCCGCTGAATACCTGTCGCCGAATGCAGGCATCAGATTGCCTAATCCATTTATCGTGTTTTCAACCAGTTTCTCGATACTACCGGCTGCGTTCAACCGCTCAGACCAGGCTGTATCATCATTAAACTGCGGAGCTCCGGTAGAAGGAACCAGGTGGCAAGCTATGCATTCCTCGTTGACCAGCTCTTTACCGCTTGTGATCTGTTCTTCTGAAAGGTCGGTTGAAGTGTCTTCGCCCAATGGCGTTGGATCACACAAATCACCGGAGCCGTCGCTGTCACCGTCACTTTGATCACTATTGGGGGAGCTGATGCAGTTGTCCATACTATCGAAAACACCATCATTATCCTGATCAGACGGAGACACTGTGACAATAACCGATGACGATGCAAGCCCCTTCTCATCCAGCGCCTTGTAACCGAATGAATCCTGCTGCGAGAAACCGTCCGGGGCCCTGTACAGTACTTTATTCTCCTGAATAACCAGACTCACTCCAAGTTGCGAAGTGTTTGAATCAAGACTAATGCTCAAGTTTGAGTGTTCAGGATCTACATCATTAGCGAGAACATCCAGCAATTGCCCTGACAACTCAACTATTACCTCGCTATCCGGCTCAGCAACAGGCGGAAGATTGGTGTTGCCAACGGCAGTATCACAAACATCTCCCACATCATTACTGTCTCCGTCCGATTGATCCGGGTTAGCGTCGCTCGGGCAATTATCTGCATTGTCTGCAATACCATCAAAATCCTGATCTGGAAATACGCCGCCAGACAGATAGACTACAGCCGCTCGAACATCCGTACTTGCAAAGGCAGGAACCGAAAATGCCGGCATGGCATTAAATCCATTGACAGTCCTGGCAACCATAGCATCAACACTACCGGCCTGATTTACCCGCCGCTGCCACTCCGCAGACTGACCTATGACTGGTGCTCCGCTTACTCCGTTATTGTGGCAACTAGCACAATTGGTGTTATAAAATGCCTCTCCCGTAGAGTTATCAGTCAGAGGAACTACTGATACCGTCACATTGACAGAGCTTGCCTGACCGATACTATCGGTTGCAGTTATCTTAACCACAGTACCACTGGTGATACTCACACCAACCATCTCAAACTCACCACTCGAATTGGTAGCAGGGCTAATGGTCACCTTACTGGCATCTGCCGAAGATGCACTAAAGGTAATAGAACCATGGTCATCAGTAGCGGTTACTTGTATCGTCGCAGAACCTCCCGGACTCAACTCAATACTGTTGTCACCGGTAACAGAAATAACCGGCGGACTATCGATTACCGACGAAGTATCTACCACTGTGATATTGAATTTTTCGGTTACTGCCAAACTGTTGTCTTCTGTATCTGTGGCTGTCACTGTCACCACACTGGAGCCAACTACCCCGGGCTGAATCCTGTATGTCAGACTTTCCATTCCTGGAGGCTGCACTGACATCTCCGCTACAGGCGTCAGCAATGCAACAGTTTCATTACTACTTTCAACGGCAACAATTATATTCCGACCGGTATCATATTCAAACGTTATCCCTACATTGACCGGTGCTGGATTGTCTGCAAGATCAAACTCCATATTTTCTGGAAACTCTGTGATCTTTGGAGGAGTACTCTCTATTGGCACCACAATGACTTCTGGTGCTTTCCGAACAACGCTGAATTTGTCACAATTGTAAGCCCGCTCACCGTCACTTGGCATACTTGATATGCAAAATTCGACGATCCTTGTCTCAAAATGATCGGGTGCTACACCAAGCTGCACTGAAGCAGACCCGACTGGGTTTTCAAATATTTGACTGACTGGCCCATTGTCAAGGCTGTAACGCCACCAGTATTCTGCGGAACCAACTCCATTGATAGAGGCTGTAATCGAAGTTACATTGTTGTCGATACTTGTTTCAACCGAGCTGACAACAAGATTTTCATCATGAGAGAACGAATGACAATTGCCGCAATCGGACAACTGCTCCGGCAATGGGTCGTCACTCGCTACATAGTCGCTTTCAAGCAGAACCTCTGATACCGACTCCCAATAGTTGCCAAAGGCGTGGCTTACTCCTGGCGTCAGGATCAAGAGAATTGCCGCCAAATAACAACACCTGTATGTACTCAGCTTGCCAGCCTGACTGCACCCTGCTTGTTTCTTCTGTTTACGGCCAGGCATTTCATTTCCCTTTGATATTCTATATAAACTAAAAAACTATTGCATGCTCTGAACCAACAGTCACACGAACCAACATCCTTCCTTATTTGAGCGGCACATGTCTGAAAGATCTTTTTATCATAAACATTTACAGACTTGCCACTGTCTGAAAGACTAGCCCTGTTCAATCAGTGCATGAACCCTTGTTTTCAGCCTTTATAGTTGTCTTCTGCTCGTCCATGAAAGACATACCCGGCCATACAGCTAGCGCACTGGATCGGATAAAATCACTGGATTAGTATTTCATATACTCGTTGGGAGTCTCAGCCACGATGTATTTGGTTGCTTCGTATATACAGGTTCGAATCGCTTTTTCCATAGGTGTACTGGCAAAGGATCCGAGTGAGCCACCCAGATTTCCAGCCCCCGTTAACGCACCCAAAGCACCACCAATATTCACATCAGTAGCAACCCCCTCCACTCGTGTAGCCGCCAGAACTTCAGAAGTCGCGGAATCCACGATCCGAATGTCCATTGCCATGGTTGATTTCGTATAACCTCCGGAAATCGCACCCATCAGGGAACTGGCTTTTTTACCCAGTAAACCACTCACAGACCCGGAAGTCCCCTTTGTACCAGGATCAAATCCGGTGATTGCAGCGATTACCGCAATGTCGACACCTTTGATATTCCCACGTTGGACACCAGACGTATCTGTATACCCATCTTCCTGTAATGCTATTTCTGTTTTAAGGGAATCCATGTTCTGACGTTCAAGAACACGATAGCGTTTGCTTTGTACCAACGCTGTAGTCAGCATGTCTTTCAAACCTTCCGCATACCCTGCATATTCATTATTTGAAAATGATATATCAGTTCCGGCGATACCCACAGTCGTTTTGCTACTTCCGATATTCCACTCAAAATCGGTGACGGCAACCTTTGCTCTCAGCCCGTCATAGGGCGGCAATACATCTTCAAGTCCACGGTCGACAGATGCTTCAGGCTTAACCAGACTATCAAGGCAACCGCTCAAAGGCATGAGCATGGCAACCAATAAAACGGACTTGTAAATACCCTTCATAACAGCTCCAAATAGCACTTTTTCAGAATAAAGAGAACACTAGTGTCTCCCCCCTTATTGCTATTCGAGCATAGCATTATGAACAACCGGATTCTTCTTCAGACAGGCAAATCATCCCTGTACAATCGTATAGTGCGAGACTGATTTCCACAGTGTGTTTTTGTGATGGCAATCAATACTTGTCGGTACCTCTTACTGAAATGTACCTTCAGACAATACGCTGTAATTTATGTCATTTTTTGCCAGACACCAGTCGTGGTCTCTCTTCTGCCAGTGGTATATCTGACACTGCCCAGTGTTAAGGCATTACAAGAACCTTTAGCTGGCTAGGTGCAACCTGAACGCCCATTGGGTTATTGTGATTGGCCACGCCATTTTGACCAATTGCTGATGTTAAATGCGCCATAGCAGCACCCTCCACCGAGACCTTGGAACTGCCTTTCTTGAACTTGGCCGGCCCTTTGAACTTACTTGATACAACGCCACCAGCAACACCGGGTTCATCACCAGAGGACATGAGTATTTCAGTCTTGACCGTTGCAACCTTTTTACCCATTATTCTAACTTTGCTCGACAACGAGCTGGATTTCGCTTGCGACATCATTGCAATATTCGGATAGGGTATAGGTACCGGTCCAGCAGGCGATGGTGTCTTGCAGACATCCGGAAAACAAACGCTTTGGCCGCCGCCATTGGTTGTTGCAGGTAACATAGCCCTATCCCAGGTTAATTTTTGAACCGTCTATCGAAACATCTCGCTCGGCACGTTGAATAACACGATGGGCCTTGAGACGATAAATGCCCTTTACTGTAGTCCGTAGCTTTCCGACGCGTTGAAAAACGCTACCTTTAACCACCCGACGTACTGATTGATATTTCTCAGAAAGCGTCCTGGCAGTAAAATTGATTCTCTCCGCACATAAACCAATAGAAGGGCCCTTCAGACTCACACCTTTCAAACCGCTTAGGCTTAAACTGCCAGTAGCCTGAAGCTCAAGATCACCATCAAAGAAGATAGTATGGCTCTTTGCCGACTGAAGAACGCCGACGACATACCAACTATGACCTTGCCCAATAGCCAACACCCTGTCGCCGCAGGTGAGCTTTACGGGATAAGCCAATGCAAGGGTAGCCCAGACATTCTCATCATCTGTTTGCACAAGCATGCGTTGCCCGGTAACGAGTCTGATAGTGCCTTCACAAAGCAACCCCGTAGACAGGGAATTTTTTGCAGTTCCATCTGACGTACACTTTCGATCTGTCTTTAACGTGTTCATGTATTTCTATCCGTTTATTTTACCGGGCACCCAGTTATCAGCATACAGTCGCTCTTCATCTGTATTTCTGACACCCTTTAAATTTGCACCGCCCCACTTTACTTTATCTGATTTCACCCCATGCATCGATGCGCCCTGAAGATCAGCATGAGAAAAATCAGCTGCCTGAAGTTGCGCATATGAAAAATCTGTATAGTTCAACAAGGCTCGATTAAACTTGATACTGGTACCGTTAATACTTGAGAACGTACATTCATTTGATCTGGTACTGCTTAAATCCGAATTCGCCAGGTTTGCACCATCAAAACTACTTTGCTCCAGATCCGAGTCAGCCAGGTTTGCACCGCGTAAGTTCGCCTGATCGAAACAAGCACCTTTGATAGCCGCCTGCTGCAGATTGCTGTTACTCAGATTTGTGTCTGTAAATTCACAACCATTTAGAGTACATCCGGTAAGTACAGCGCCTGCCGCATTTGCCCCAGAGAAATCGGAGTCAGTAAAGTCATTGCGTGAAAATGACGCAGAAACAAGTTTGCACCCACTGAAATCACATGCTCGAAAGGCACTCCTCTCTAAAATAAATGACCTGATATCAATATCAGCCAAATCTGTTCTCTGCGTATCACATTGTTCAAAGCTGATATTACCTAATCGTGAACCACCAAAGTCAACGGCAGTAAGCCGACATTTTTCATACTGCATACCTACAAGATCAGAGTCTTCAAAGATGGTTCCTGTAAGGACCGAACCTGAAATTGATGTTCGTTTGAATCTGCACGCAGAAAATGTTGCATCTGAAAGCTCACATTCAATGAACTGACATTTATCGAACTTGCAACTATTAAATCGGCTATCTGAAAAATCTACATTGACAAACTGTTGTCCGGAAAAATCTCTCCCTGCGATCCAGACACCTTTGATATTGGTTTTTTGTAACAGGACGTTGTCATATTCTGCTTCGCGCAAATCCGTATTATTGAAATCACAACCTTGTAGCCGTGCGTTGCACAGGTTCAGCTTGTTAGCATTGGCATCAGAAATCTGTGTATTTTCCAGATTAACGTCCGTCATATTTGTATTAGACAAATCAGAACCTTCAAGGCAGGCTTTTGATATATCAGCAGCCGTCATATCGGCATTTCTGAAATTGCAGTCGGTTAGATCGTTCAGGCTGAGATTCACACCGTGCATACGGGCAGCGGTAAAATCGGCTTTGGTTAGCTGTATCTTGCGAAGATCAAGAGTTGATAGATCAGCTTCCGTGAAATCGGCGTTAGTACAATCAGCGGGTAATTCAACTACTGCATGCAGGTCTGATTGACTAAACGAAAATGACTTCCCAGTGGTATTGGTAAAATTCACCCCATCCAGACAGCAACCGTCATAGCGCAAATGATCGGATCGAGTATCCGTGAATCGTGCATTACTTAAGTCACATTCCATATAGGACAGTGAGTTGAGTTCACATGTGTCAACAACCATGCCAGGTAGCTGGCACTCTGATACCCATGTATCCTCGAAGCCTGTTCTTACAAAACAGGCATTGGAAAGCTGACATCCGACGATCGCTGAATTGTTTACGTTTGTTTCATAAAATACTACGGTAGTAAATTCTGAATCAAGAAATGTCAGCTTATCAATGTCAGAAGACGTGAACTTAAAGTCAGAGCCTGAACAATTCAGTATGGAAAGATCATCTATTCTGCAATTTCGTACTTCACAGCCATCCATAATACAGTTAGTAAACATGTGGCCGCCCATATGGCAGTTGTCAAATGTCACATCCTTCAGGGTAGAGCCATTCCAGACTAACCCACTCAAATCCTCACCGGAAATTACCAGGCTACTTAAACAGATATTTTCAATGTTTTGATTGACCAACGAGTGCTCGACGGCATAACGCTCTACCAATTCAGCAAATGAACTCATTTTTATCAGATTCTTATCCACGGCGATTCCGGATCAATGCTTTAGCCAAATTCGCTTGTGTAAAATTTGTATTGTCAATATCAGCAAACAAAAATGTGCTTTCATACAAATTTGACCCCAGAAATGTCGCATCCGTTAATTCTGACCGTTCAAAAGAAGCCCTGAGCAAGTTGGAATTATTGAGTGAAGCTGCTCGAAGATCTGCCCCATCAAAACAAACATTTTTTGCACTGGCGCCATCGAATGATATATGACTCATTAAACAATCTTCAAATCGAGCACCATCAAACCGGGCACCATCCAGTGATGCGCGATGTAATGTACAACTGTCCCACTGAGAGTCAATAGCAACTGAGTTCTGAAACAATGCTTCTGTAAAATCTGAGTCTTCATCGGCCTTGATCCCCTGTAAGACGCATTCTCTGAAGCTTGTTCCTACTGCCGAAACACCTGAAAAACTGGACTCGGAAAAATCACAGTCTTCAAGATCAAGCCCTTTCATATTACAGTTGTCAAAGCTACTACTCCTGAAACGACAGGCCTCGATTACTGCTTCAGTCAGCACAGTGTTTGAAAAATCAATATAGCGACCCTGGCAGTTCTTAAATAGTGTTTTATCAAATGTCAAGTCTGAAAACTCTGCATCCGACAATGACGCATTGTCAAACAAAACGCTTGTCAGTACGGTTTTCGCAAATGAGGCGCTCTGAAGATTTGTGTTTCTAAACGTCACATTCATCATGCTTGAGCCATTGAATTCAGCATCCTGCAAATCAGCATTGGAGAAAATGCAACTATCCATCTTACAGCTATGGAACTGCGTTCCAATCATGGTCAGACCTGAGAAATCAATATCCGAAAGATCAAGCCGATCGAACTCAAAGCCGGATAGATCGTCACGCCTTGCAACACAATCGATCATTGTGTCGCGATCCATATCGGGATTGTCGACTGTATCCATCGCAGCGAATTCAACATCCATTAACGCTATTTCACGGCTCGCCTCATCATTTACCTTTGCAATTTCAGCCGCAGCATTATTGTCCATCTGAAGAGACTTCAGGCTGTCAGCCGACTCTCCACCCATACCTGCTGATACAGGGATCGAATCATCAAGTGTGTTCAAAGGTATGCTTTTATCAAGCTCGGGAAAGTCCGCGTGAGTCATCGGTTTTTCCGATTCCTCTACCAGCAAATCGAACTCCTCGTCCATCTTAATGAACTCTTTTTCAAATGCTTCCATATCCATGTTGTCGTCAGCATCAAGCGCTGCAACAGCCGCATCCATTTCAGCATCCCCTTCAGTTTCTCTCTCTCTCAGTATCGAGAATAAATCGCCTGAGTAGTCTCTCAGCGATCGCTCTTGTGTCGACATTGGCTCGCTGACAACGTATATATGGTCCACTTCTTTGAGTTTTGGCGTTGTCACTTTGCCCACTCCACGCCATGTCAACACCACTTTCATCTCATCTGCATCAATCCACAGCGTATCCAGGTTCATCTTTATCTGCCTGAAGCTCTGTCTCCCATCCGGTGTTTTCTCGTCAAGAAACACCTTCATTCGCCGAGCAGGTAGTTTGGTTTTGAAGTCAGCGAAATCTTCAACCAGATTGACCAGTTGAACAGATTCATCACCTCGCAAAAACCCTTTAACCTGCTGATCAGCCGGGGCTGCATTAAAAAACGACCAATCCTGATCTTTCGGGAACCACGGCCACTGGTCTGCCAGCCACTGCTCGTCGTAGCTACCCAGTTTGCGACTACGAGAAGGCCAAGTATAGCTAACAGGCCCAAAGCCAGCTGCTTGCACAGTATCCTCTGGCGACCTTACTTGCCTATCAGTGTTTTCGATTTGTGGTAACAGCTGTTGGGCCGATGAAAGCTCTGATACTGCCTTGAAGTACCCTTTGCCAATCGGATTAAACGCACTTTCGGTCCCGCCAAAGCTATTGCCGTAATGAACAGGTGTCGAACTGGCAGCTTCTGGTTCACTTGCCCTGTATTGATCATCAGCTGTATGAATCCAGCGACGTACTCCGTAGATTGTTAGCTGCTTGTGCAAACCACCCACTGTCATACTCGTGCTAAAGCTTGTTGCAGGGTTTCCAGTCGGTACCCTGGCCGTGCCTACCAGCATAACGTCTGCATTAGCCTTATAGGGCGCAAAATCGGAATCATAGTAAACTCCAACGCCTCTCTCTTTGGCGTACTCAAGCTCACCAGTCAGCAAATCTGGTTCGTCACTATATCTATCACCGACAACACCCTTTGTTAATTTATATGCCGCCTTGACTATGAATGTTGATCGAATATTTCTCTTTTCTATCAGATTGGGTAAGTATCCGACTGACAGTGACTCGCCCCCTTTAATGATAACTTTCATTCCATGGCACCCTCAATTAAACACTCTATTAGTTTGTTTTTATCACCATAATACCGTCATTGAAAGTGGTCTTTCCCTTGATTTTTACATCGTTCGCCTTTGCATCCCATTTGTTACAACGTGCAATCCATTTGTCTGACTTAATTCTGTATTTGTCTGCCTTTTCAGTACATTCTTTACTCTTGTTTTCTATTTTGTCGGCCACTAGTTTGGCCTTTTTTGCCTTCCTATTGTAGTGATCACCCACCTTCATAGCATAGTCGGAAGCAATGTCTACCAATTCATCGGTTGTCATGCGTTTAACGACATTGAACATTTGTTTAACCAATGGAGACTTTTCTTTCACATCTTCAGCGGTGATTTTATATGCCTTATTTTTCTCGTGCTTGAACACACGTCCTCTGATAATTTCAGTTTTTATACTTTTACTGTATTTTGTCTCTGCACCAACAATAATTTCTGCTTTAGAGCCACCTATAAATGCTGTTTTAAAGCCTAAAATGGATGATGAAACCCATCCTGTAATATGTTTGTGGTGGCAACCGTCGACCCTCCAAAACTCTTTTCCTTTTGTACGGATATCCCTATCACCTCCGGTTATCTCCGTGTGATTACCATCAGTACTGCATGTATATCCACCAATGGTAATTGACATGTTATTGACAAACGCAAGACCACCAAGAGTAACTTCAGTGTTGTAAGTTGGTGAGTATTGAACCATAGCCTGGATTTCCAGCCCTCCTTCAAAAGTTATATGATTTCCACCATGACACTGCCAGGTCGTCTGGGTTTTTTTATCCGGTAGTTTCCCGGGGGGCATATTGGCATCGTTATAGACTCTTCCGGTTATAATAGGCCTGTCCGGATCTCCCTCCAGATACTCAACAATCACTTCATGGCCAACATGCGGTAGGGACATGGAACCCCAGTCTTTGCCTGCCCAGTTCTGGGACACTCTGATCCAACAAGAGCTGTTTTCATCTGATTTTCCATACCTGTCCCAATGAAACTGCACCTTTACGCAGGCGTAGTGATTAGTATGTATTTCACCCTGCCCAACAACCAATGCGGTCTGTGGTCCCTGAACAACCGGCTTTGGTGTTATTTGAGGTGCACGGAATTGCTCACTACTGTCGATAACCGTGAAACTGCAGTGGCATTCAGAATTACCTGCAGCAACACCATGGCTACCGGACACATAAGCATTATTAACCAGTTGATAGTTAGTTGAGGTCACCAGGTATTCCCTGTTTTGATCATCTCTGGGATAATCCGCTAATGTGAAAAGGCTGCCTGCAACAAGATTTGCAACATTCCCGGAGCCTTGCGCGCTTTCGTGCTTCGCCTGGAGCTCTTCTATTCGACGCCGAACATAGGCATTGCCTTCATCCTCGGTCGTATACTCACCCGGATAGTCATACACCTCAAAATCAGAATGTTCATGACGACGAACAATGGATGATTGAACTTTCAATGGAACTTTTGGCTTTTCAAAATTAAAATCATTGAGAGCTACCTTGCCTGACTGCACGGACCTTGATACTGACCATTGGCTTATATGATCGTCCTGGCGAAGAGCACCCTCGTCTGGTGGAAAATAGGGTATTTCCTCGTAGTTCGGTATAACACTATGCGCTGCAAGACTATCTGCGAGAACCAGTGTGTGCTTGTTTTCCTCGTGCTTGAAGTAATAGTAAATTCCTTCCTGTTCGAGCAATCTGCTAACAAAATCAAATGCGGATTCCCTGTACTGAACACAGTATTCCCATTTCCTGTAGCTACCGTTGAGATCGTCCTGGAAATCAGTGAATTTATATTTCCGAAATACTTCCTTTACGATATCAGGTACCGTTTTATTCTGAAATATTTTACAATCAGATGTTCGTGTCAAAAACCACATCCATGGGCGTACTGTCGCCTTGTAAACCGCGAGCCGATCCTGTGTTCCGGAAAAACTGAATTCAGAAATGAGACCGTTAAAGTAGCGCCACTCACCTGTTGCCAGTTTTAAATGTACGGTCGCAGAACCACCCAGTAACGGAAGTATGTCAATATTATGGTCGTTACTCAGCAGATCGATATCGTAACTGAACGCCTCGCTGATTCCTTCCTGTGCACTCATACGCTCAAAATACAGACGTACACCAGGGGTCGTCGTCGTAAACTTCATTGTCCTGCTTTCGTGACTTAAAATATCCGTATCACCCTGTGACATTAGTCATTCTCCGCTGTGAGCTTTACCCGCTCGTGCATGGCAAACAGACTTGGTTCGATCAGTCCGACGACTAGGCTACGGCACATATATTTCCAACATCAGCGGTTAAACTACATATATAAGGTGAATATTCACCCTTTATTTCATATCCAGATTGTGCAGCTATTCTGCTCATACAATTTCGTACTCGAATTCGCTGCTATCAACCGTTACATTGATTGTTTCTATACGCTCTCCATCCCTGAATTGCCGTTCCAGTAGTTGCTTGCTGATATCCGGTAACATCGTATTGGTCAGTATCGAATCAATCATCCGCCCGCCACTATCAAGTTCATTACATCGTTGTGCTATCAAATCCACCACTTCATCGTTGAAAGCGAATTCGATTCCATGATTGTCCATCATCCTTTGCGTTACGCGCCCCAGTTGCAATCGGGTGATGGAACCAATCATTTCATCATTTAACGGATAGTACGGAATCACTACCAGGCGACCCAATAGTGCAGGTGGAAATATCTTGAGCAGAGGTTCACGCAGTGCTTTTGCTATGCCATCCGGACTCGGCATCAAATCAGGGTCTTTGCACATATTTACAATCAGATCGGTTCCTGCATTTGTAGTGAGCAGTATCAGCGTGTTCTTGAAATCGATTTCTCTGCCTTCACCATCCTCCATCCAGCCTTTGTCGAAAACCTGAAAAAATATTTCGTGCACATCCGGGTGTGCTTTTTCTACCTCATCCAGTAACACAACGCTGTATGGGTTTCTCCTCACCGCCTCTGTCAGTACACCGCCCTCTCCATAACCAACATAACCCGGTGGCGCGCCTTTTAAAGTAGACACCGTATGTGCCTCCTGATATTCACTCATATTGATAGTAATGATATTCTGTTCGCCGCCATACAAAGTTTCTGCCAGCGCCAGGGCCGTCTCGGTCTTGCCAACGCCCGACGACCCCGCCAACATAAAAACACCAATTGGTTTGTTCGGATTATCCAGACTTGCACGCGATGTCTGTATGCGTTTGGTTATCATTTCGAGCGCATGCCGTTGCCCTATAATTCTTTTCTCAAGATGATCGGCCAGCTCTAATACTATTTCAATCTCATCCCTGACCATTCGTCCTACAGGTACACCCGTCCAGTCCTGCACCACAGAACCTACGACTTGTTCGTCAACTGACGATAGAACCAGGGGATCTTCACCTTGTAGTTCCAGTAGCGCCGATTGCAGCTGTTCAAGTTCTGCCAGCAGCGTTGCCCGATCCAATGTTGAATCCTGGCTATCTTCTCGTTCCAACGCGGATTCGCCTCCAGAGGTATCCACCTCTATAGCATCAGGGCTCTCGATCGGGATTTCAGATTCCGCTCTACCCACTTCATTCACCGCTTGCTCAAGCTCGCTGCCTGTGCCCTCAACCGGATTTGATTTCGACCGAAGTCTGCTACGTAACTCCAGAATACGCGACACAAGAGACCTTTCTGATTCCCATTGCTCAACCAGCTGTATTTCACGCGATCGCTCAATAGCCAGCAGCTCTTCAACTCGCGTACCTCGGGTCGAAATGTTTAGCCCAACGCTACGTTCTTTATCAATAATCCGCTTTTCTGTTTCAAGCGCCTGAATTCGCTTGCGAGAGTCATCCACACTGGCTGGTACTGAGTGCTGACTGATTGCAACCCTGGCAGCAGCGGTGTCAATAAGACCGATAGATTTATCGGGCAACTGGCGCGCGGGAATATAGCGGCTGGACAGCTTTACCGCAGCTTCCAGTGCTTCATCCAGAATCTGCACCTGATGATGCTTTTCCATTGATGAAGCAATTCCACGCATCATCAGTACCGCCTTGTCCTCTCCAGGCTCATCAATTTTGACTACCTGAAAACGTCGTGTCAGAGCTGGATCTTTCTCGATATACTTTTTGTATTCTGCCCATGTGGTAGCCGCTACGGTACGAAGTTCACCACGAGCCAGTGCCGGCTTCAGCAAATTGGCAGCATCCCCTGTACCTGCTGCACCACCAGCGCCAATTAGCGTATGAGCTTCATCAATGAACAGAATTATTGGCTTTTCCGACGCATTTACCTCTTCTATCACTTGCTTCAAACGGTTCTCAAACTCACCTTTCATACTGGCTCCTGCCTGAAGCAAGCCTATATCCAGTGACAGGAGTTCAACATCATGCAGTACTGGCGGTACATCTCCTCGAGCAATACGCTGGGCAAAACCCTCGACAACCGCTGTTTTTCCAACACCGGCTTCGCCTGTCAGTATTGGGTTGTTCTGCCGCCTGCGCATAAGAATATCGACCATTTGTCGTATCTCCTCGTCGCGCCCGACAATAGGATCAGACTGACCTGAGCGCGCAGCTTCTGTCATGTTATTTGTGTATCTTGCCAGTGCTTCCTGTTTCCCCATTGAGGCTGGTGTCATTGCGCCACTGGCCTCACCCGGCGATGCACCCCCGCCGATCTGATAGCCGTCTTTGGCTCCCATCTGTTCTTCCGGAGAACCTGAGACGATATTTCCAAACTCATCAATAAGCTGTTCAAGCTTGATCTGCCTGAATGATTCCGAAATACTGTAAAGACGATTACGCAATGTCGTTGTTTTCAGGACACCAACCAATAAATGACCGGTTCTGACACTGTTGTCTCCAAACAATAGGGTTGAGTAAACCCAGCCACGCTCAACTGCTTGTGAAATATCTTCACTAAAATCTGAAACTGCTGAGGCCCCGCCTCGCAATAATTCCAGGCTATTGGTAATATCGCGTGAAGCACTGGAAAGGTCAATTTCAAAGTGTCGCAGAATATGATGGAAGTCCGTATCCTGCTGGTTGGATATTTGATCTATCCAATGCACCAGTTCCACATAAGGATTTCCCCGTAGTTTGCATAATTTTGTCGCACTCTCAATCGACTTGTAGCCAATTTCATTGAGTTTTCCAAACAGGTTTGCCCTACTTATTTCTGTCATATTATTCATCCCGATCTCAATTCAACAGCTGTTCGCCTGGACACACATCCATGCGTTTCACACGTTCGATGCGCGCTTTGCTCAACAGCACTGACTTATTGGGTATTTTGTTTGATTTCCCGCCCACAAGCCAACCATCAAAGCCCAATGAGCGTTTCCGATTCAACGTGCACGGCTTGATTTTTTCCTTGATTATCAACAAATCAATATCCCAGTCCCATTCGTCTCCGACATAGTTTCTAACCAGATCATAAAGCGCATTGACCCGTTTTCCACCCGGCTTAAACGAAAGATAGTCTGCCCATTCCAAAGGACCTATGGCGAGCCTGAACTTATGGGCAATACTCCAGACTTTCCGCCCGGCGTAGCTCGCAACACCAAGCTGCGAATTTGAGCTATTGCTGCCTAGCGACATTTGAGCATTCGCTGGAAGTTTGAGCCAACCACCTGCAAATTCCAAAACGCGGGCAGGCACATCGAAGTATTCTTCTACCAGTTTTTCCAGTACCTCTGGTGACTTGGCCTTGGACCCAAAAGATATCGCCTGGTATCGTTTGAAACTATCGGGAATAGCATCACGAGCATGTCCGCCGCCATGCGCATAGCCGCCCAGAGCACCTATGAATACATCAAAATTATTTTCATTGGGTCGATCATGATTGATTGCCGGGTCAAAGGCTGCATTTGCACGATAAAACAGGCTCAACATCCGATGATTGAACAAATCAAGAAACTCACGAAATGTCGGATCAGAGTGATGCCTTGAACGCTGATCTGCATAGCCGGTGTAATGCAAAGGCATCGGGCCATTCGAACCCAAAAGGCCGAAGAAATTGCAATACAACCGATATCCGTGCTTCCCGCCGGCATTGTTTTCAAAAGTTTGTAAAGCCGGCCCCTTGAATGACAATGAAACATGCTGTGACAAACGCACCATGTCATCGGACACCCTGGCACCTTCACCCATTCTGGGATTATCTGGAAAGCGGCTTTCTATCAGCCGCATAGCAGATATGAAGTCCAGTGACTCAATATTGTGAGAAAGCCCGACCAACAGACCGTCTAGATCGCGTCTCTCATTCCCAGCCTTACCGGCCATCTCTCAATCTCGTTTCGTTGGATAGATTCCAGTACTGTCTCCGTAAAAGAATTTATACCGGCATAACGTGCAAAAAAGCGCTCAAAAACAGAACCTAGCAGATAGACACCTGTCCCCTCATAAGCAGACTCGTCAAGACGCAGGCATATCTCAATTCCATGTGCGATTTCCACATGACCGCGAAAAGAGCGCTGTCGAGTAATCGGGCGTGTTTTAACCGAAAGAATGCCTTCCAGTTGTCGGCGATCTGCATCAGCGTTCTCATCGATATACAATTCGAGAATCTGTCGCAACATAGCCGCAGCCGACCCGCCATCATCGCCAGGCTCGCCACTGATAGATAGATAGTTAAGATTCAGGTTGCTAACCAGTCGCCAGGCATCCCGGTAATAGGCACGCGACGGCTTTGGAATAGTTGGACCTGCGATACACCGAATAGCATCAATTGGTGCACCTATATCAAGGCAGAAATCTGTCGCACCCAGCCCGAGAGGCATTTGCAAAGGTAAATCACGATTCGTACACAACGTGCTAATCGATAACTGCCGCAAATCAGACCTGTACGGTGCCTCGTTAGCATCAACGACAGACAGAAATACCTCACTACCGATGTAGCTTGCCCTTGATCCGTGCTTTTTCTGCCTGGAGGACAATAGTCTGGGCTCACGATTCAGACTAAAAAACGTGTCTGCTGTACGGCGCTTTTCACTAACACTGTAGTATGGGTAAAATATTTGCGACTGCGTTTGATTGCTTCCAAAGCCCTCAACTTTATCAATGGAATACACTTCATAATCCATCGGTCGAGTACGATCCGGAACAACATGGTACTCATGCTGCATCTTGTTCATATGGATTCGATCAGTCTTCTTTGGAAAAAGATTGATCGCTGGTACGGCGTGTAGGCGAAAATTGTTCTTACTGTAGAGCTCTGCAAGACTTTCATTTTTGTTGTCAAACAGGAACACGAGTTCAATCTGTTCTGTATTACATTTCTGTAGCCGCCGTTGTAACCCACGTATTTTCAAGAACTGGAAGCGCTCCGGGAAATTAAAGTATTCCTGCAACAGACGATAACCCTGGAATCCGCGCGAGGTTACCGGTAGCAATGCCTCGTCATCATTAAACCCAAGACGATGAATCTGCATCCGCTTACCCGCCAGTCTAATTTGCTTGCCATTGCTGCTCAGGACAACTTCTTTCGTATGGCGAAAAAGTTGCTCATACAAAGCAGCTCCCGTACTGTCAGCCCCACACAAATGAACTGACAGCTCATCAATAGGCATTTGAGAAAATGTATACCCGCCCACGGATCGTATAGTCAGACTCAGTGCTGAGCGAATATTCTTTGAGATATCCAAACCAGCGTTTTCAATCGCTGTCGTGTTCTTCAGAACAGCAACGTCGGCTATTTCGATAGGCCACATAGTCAGATCATGAGATGTTCTGAAATCACACTCGGTTTGTTCGCCCGATGGAAGTAGCCCTCGTAGCCGTGTTCCTCGCTTTATAGTAAAACCCTGCACAAGAGAACCCTCGGAAAGTGAAGGCTGAAACTCTGCTACCAGCATTGAAGGTGTTGGCGATAGACTATTCGGATAGACCATCTCCAGTATGTGGCGAGCAAGCATTCCATAACTTGATTCAATCTTAAGCTGTACTCTGGCTGCCAGAAATGCAAACCCCTCCAGCAAACGCTCTACATATGGGTCAGAGCACTCCAGTGTTTCCATACCCAATCGACCAGCAACCTTGGGAAACTCCGCCGCAAACTCACCACCCATTTCCCTGGCATGCTGTAACTCCCGCTTGTAGTGCTCGTATAGTTGAGGGTTCACTACCAGGATTCCGTAATTTTAACTACACCCAGATCGAGATCAAACTCTGTTCTCATGAACAACGCCTCCGGGAGGGGATTTCCCCATAGAGTGCCTTCAATTTGAAATGCTATGGCTGCTCTGTTCTCCAGCTCCCCATCATCAAGCAAGGATACTTTAACGGTATCCTTCATGATTCTCGGTTCAAACGCTATTATGGATTTTTTGATCTGCTTCATAATCTGATACCTGTCGGCATTATTTACCGTGCTACCGGAGAGACATGGCATTCCATAGTTGATGACGACATGACTTAACTCCGGAAATTGCTCCAAATTGACAACCGACTCCAGATTAACCGTATTCATCAGCCATTCAAGGTCGCGCAATACAGATTTTCTAAGCTGCTTGATGGATGCAGCTCTCTGATCACGGGACTCCTCTTTACTTCCAGGCTGGCGATCTGTCAACCTATCCAGCAAAGATGGCAACAATCTTTCTCTGGGCGTAAGATCTGGCATATATTTACATTCTCTCCCTATATACCAGTGCTGGTGAAATGTATAACGCGGGTCTCCAGTATTGGATGCTCACCGACATTGCTGGTAAACGTTTTCTGGCCACTACCAATAAAATACTCACTCCCGATATCAGTCCAGTCAGTACTTCTGGCAAGCGCTTTCTGATGGTTGTTTTCATACATTTTTTCAGGGTAGCGTGTAGGAATAAAGCCAACAGAGGTACCCTCATTAACCCATTTGAACGTCGCTGGCAACCAGACTAGATCGCGCAGATCTTCAGGTTTCGACAGGTCTATCTGCGCAATCACCTCTATCGGTATCCAATAATATTTTCCATCCACTACGGCTTCAATTACAGGGCCCAGGCGCATGTCACTGTCTGCCAGCCATTCAAATGGCTGGTTGTCAATCATTCCCGCTATTGCCTGAGCCTGGCTAAATGACTCGTCAGCAAGTTTCCTGGCGGCTATGCCGTTCTTCGCAGCAGACACAGTCATCGCCTGTAACAGTAGCCCCAGCCACGCAGGTGGTTCACCGAAGACCAAGGGCAATTTATCTCCGGCAAACACTTGCTCCCGAAACACTTCGCATTGCAGAAGCTCTCGATAAGTCTGCGCCATCAGAAGCGCTTCGCTATCAAGATCTCCGGCAATACTCAACTGCGTGAATGCCCGATCCCAATTTCCCAGAACACAATAGAGCTGAAACAGGAAGGTACGGTTTCCGGCGCTCGAAGGATCATCCCTGATCTTCGCTTGCAGCAGTTTCAAGGCGCTGTCAAGATCGCCATCCCTTACGCATATGTCAGCGTCAGTAAGCATTAAACAAGCGTTTCATTTTTTTCAATGTCCCACCCGGCGAGCTTCTCAGCATCTGCAGTGCCATCGGCCTTTTGCGGGAAGTAGGCCAATGTGACCTGGGAAAAATTCAACGTGACATTCTCGGTCAATCGGTCCTCACCACCTGAGCCACCAGTTGTAATACTGGACACGATGATGTTTTTCATCGTGATCTTAAGGTATTCCATGGCAGTCCCGCCTGCCTTCCTTACAACAAGAGTTGCTTCAGTTATATGACCACCATCGAAGCACTTTTGTAAAAGTCCATGCGTGGCGCTGTCGATATATTTTGTAACTGACAAGTCCTGCACTGCAACTTTGCCACTGCCGCCACCTGCCCCCATATGCGTAGTTCCATTTTGACTGGCGCCCCAACTCCAAGCCAGCACATCAATTTCAGCCTCATGATTCGCATCCTGTGCTTCACCATCAATACCCTCGATTTTGAGGAATGCATCTGTAGCCATTTCGGTTCTCCTTGTATTTCAGTTTCAGTTTGAGCTTGATTGCTCTAACAGCATTGTTTTCGCTGTTGGGATAAGCTTAGGTTCACATCACATCAATCTGTATTAAGTAGCACACCTTTAATATGTGAATATTCACCCCTTGACCGATGGCAGCTTCGATACCAGCCGCAGGGATACCGACAACCCTTCCAGCTGATAGTGAGGCCGCAAGAAAAACTTTGACGTGTAGTATCCAGGGTTGCCTTCTACTTCTTCAACAATCACCTCTGCTGCGGCTAATGGTTTTTTGGCTTTGGTAATTTCACCCGAGTTTGCCGGGTCACCATCGACATACTGCATGATCCACCCTTGCAGAAACTTCTGCATATCCTCGCGCTCTTTGAAAGAGCCAACCTTGTCACGCACCATGCATTTCAGATAATGTGCAAACCGACAGGTGGCAAACAAATATGGCAACCGAGCTGCCAGATTTGCATTGCTTGTTGCATCAGGGTCATCGTACTCCGCAGGTTTCTGTAGCGATTGCGCGCCGATAAAGGCTGCCGTATCTGTGTTTTTACGATGCAGCAATGGCATAAATCCATTTTTCGCCAGTTCAGCTTCACGTCGATCACCAATAGATACCTCGGTCGGGCATTGCATATCCACACCCCCATCATCTGAAGGAAACGTGTGCACCGGCAATCCCTCTACCGCACCACCAGACTCTACCCCTCGTATACGAGAACACCATCCATATTCCTTGAATGAGCGATTGATATTAACCGCAATGGAATAGGCTGAATTAGCCCATACGTAGCTCTCAGGCCCAGAGGATGTATCTTCTTCAAAGTCAAATTCTTCAACCGGGTCGGTCTTGGCTCCATAAGGTACGCGTGCCAGATACCGTGGCAATGCCAGCCCAAGGTACTTGGCATCTTCCGAATCTCGCAAGGAGTTCCAGGCTGCATACTCCGGGGTGCTCAGGATTTTCGTCAGATCTCGGGGATTTGAAAGTTCTGTCCATGAATCCATTTGCATCACATTCGGTGATGCACCTGTAATAAATGGTGCATGAGCTGCTGCTGCAACTTCCTTCATACCATTGAGAATCTCCACATCAGGCGCGCTATGATCAAAATGGTAGTCACCAATCAGGCAACCATAGGGTTCGCCGCCAAGTTGGTCGTATTCGGCTCCGTAAATTTTCTTGAAAAGAGGACTCTGATCCCAGGAAACACCTTTGTACTTTTTGAACGTTTTTCCCAGCTCTTTCTTCTCGATGTTAATAACCCGAATTTTCAGCATTTCGTCGGTCTCGGTGTTATTCACCAGGTGATGTAGTCCGCGCCACGCCCCTTCCAGCTTTGTAAACTCGGCATGATGCATGATCAGGTTGGTTTGCTCTGTCAGCTTTTTGTCTATCTCCGCTATGATCGATTCGATTGTTGCCACTGCATCATCAGATATGACAGCGGTATCCGACAGTGCTTGCTCGGCTAACGTAGAGACAGCCTTTTCGACCGCCGTTTTAGCCTCAGCAGACTTGGGACGAAATTCCTTGTCAAGCAATACAGAAAAATCATCAGCTTCTGCGACATCCTCACTCGGTGCGTTTTCCAGTTCAGTCTCGGCAGCCATTATCTATTCCTCTTTGCCTTCATCAGTTTCTTCTGCAGGTTCATCGCTCGGCGTAGCAACCAATGATTGCATCAGCGCCGGATCATCCAACACACTTTTAATGAGCTCCTCAGCACCTGCCTTGCCATCCATATAGGTTTTCAAATTCGCCAGTTCGGTCCTCGCCTGTAATAATTTACTCAGGGAATCGACTTTTCCAGCAACCGCCGCAGGAGAAAAGTCGTCCATACTTTCAAATGTCAGCTCCACACTAAGCTCACCCTCACCCGTCAAGGCGTTTGGTACACGAAGTGCGACCTTTGGTTTGGTTGATTTTAGATATTCATCGAAATTGTCGACGTCGATTGATGAGAACTTGCGATCATCAATCCGTTCTTTCTCGTCACCGGCATTACCGGAAAGATCAGCCATCACACCCATGACAAATGGAAGTTGTATCTTTTTTTCGGCGCCGTACAGCTCAACATCGTACTCAATCTGTACACGAGGCGCCCTATTTCGGGCAATGAATTTCTGACTACTAGCCATACAGTTCTCCTGAATATTTCCGTTATTGCCTTTAAGCGAATATTGAATGTCTCACTACCATTGAATTCAAATTTCATGTCTCTGCGACATGATCTTCAGTTTTTCCTGTCGACACACTCTCTTTGTCAGAAAGCGATCGACTAAACTCCGTCACCAGCTCTACGAATGTCATGGGTACTAATTTACGCATCTCTGAAATGACAAGCGGAATCGGACTTGCCGGCTCATTAACGCGAAAAAACATTTCCAGCTCCGTAAGCGCATTAAGTACTTGATCACGAGTTTCTATAATTTCACTGCCTGTAGGACTGCTGGTATCTACAGTCTTTTCATTTGTTACCAGATCAGAGAGCTCTTCTGCAGCCCCATCAACCAAAGTCGCTGTCTGGCTCTCCGGTGAGATCATCGCGTTGATAGTCTGATGATTCACTGGCTTCTCGGGCACGGCCTGAGAGGAAGAAGGCACTGATTCTGGAGGCTCTTCTCCGGCCAGAAACTTCCTGTAGCTTTCTTCCATCAAGTGCGTCAGTGGATTGCTTCGCAGTACCTCCAGTGACGCCGAGAAACTGTCTTTGTGCGATGGTGTCAAACCCTGAATTAGTCCAAAAAAGTGCTTTGTAACCATCTCCCGTGCACGATAGGCAAAAACAGCTACCGGGCTTGCAGGCTCATTTCGCTGGTAATAGTTAATTATTTGCGCAAACGTATCGGACACGGCTGGACGTGAGCGGATTTGTAACGGCTTTTCAGACAGATTCAAACGTAACTCTTTCTCTTCATTGCAATTCATCGAATCGGTAGATTCAGGTAGGCCGCCTGCTGTATCACCTGTGTCTGCTACCGGGATCAAACGAACTTCGGCGTATTCAAGAAACCGTGTCCTGCATTCTCCAAGCAGCGTAGTGAGCCTTGAAAATGAAAGCGCCTGGTCTCTGCCACCTTTTTCTTCAAACAACGACTCAATGGCAGTGCAAGCCGTGTTGATATCCTCTATTGAACGCGAAATTGCTTGCAGGCTATCCAGATCACTTTCCTGAAAAGCGCCGCGAATCAAACCGTCCTGGCACCGAGACTGTTCTTTGTCACTTGCAGTCAGCGTACCGGTTGCAATGTCAATGTCCCGTGTTGAATAGGCACCAATTCCACGTACATCAACCAGGGACATACGATAAACAGTTTCTATAAATGCCGGTTCATCAGAAAGCTCCCGGAGGATATTTACCCTTCCATAGTAGGGATCCTCCAGGTCGTCAGGATCGGCAAGCGGGAACAGAGAGCCCCACTGCTCGTGAAGCGTTTTATCCGCCAGCATGAATGCTGAGGCAAGACCCGGATAGCCATTGAGATTTGCTTCAGCCTTGATATAGGTGATCAAAACTGACGCATGAATTGGAGAATCGTCAAGGAATTCAAGTGCACTGCTGTGTACTTCTCTCCACTGGGGTGGCTCTGCAGGAATCAACGAGTCACCCATGCTGCGTTCCGGCTTGCCAGCCGCTGCAACCATGAGTCCCTGAAAAGCCGGAGAATTTTCCAGTTCTTCCAGACTATTCCATCTTCGAACTGCTTTCCCCACTAACACACCTCACAGAAACGGTATCTACCCGGTGTGCGTACGTTGCTCACCATGATTCAGATAATGTTTTACCTCAGTAAGCGTGCTAAATGTTGCTCACTAGCCTAAAGTCGAGGCCATTTTTTCGCATGGAAGTTACCAAAGCGGTGCTTTTTTTATTAGTCTCTATATCACTTGATGTCCATCTGACAACTATGTTCGTTCTTGAGTACACAAAGCATATTTTTTTCAACAAACTATCGCGTGCTCAACTATGGAAATCATAGTTCAGGAAAAATCATGCAGCTGACACTCCGTATCCGATCCTACTGCGGCAACGAATCCGATAACATAAATGCTCAAACGTTTATCGAATTTCCAGTCATAATTGGTCGTTCACAGTCTTGCGACTACGTATTATGTGATGAAAGTAAATACATCTCCTCAAATCACGCTGTTATTACCCTAGACAGCGGTAAACTGTTCATTAAAGATACAAGTGCAAACGGGGTGTATCTCAACGGCGACAATATCGCAATCGGGCGCGGAAGATCCGCACCCTTATCACACTCAGATACCATCGCTGTTGGGGACTTCTCACTGTCAGTTGACATAAACGAGAATTCCAATGCAGAATTCGAAGATCCGTTTTCTGATTTTTATACTGACAGTGGCAGCGTATCGTCACCGGCTGACGGTGCGTATGACCCGTTTCGAGGTGACGAGCTTGATTGGTCCCCGCCTTCCGCGGTAAATTCGGAAGAAGATATTCTGACCATTGCCAATGCATCTGACTCAGTTTGCCCAAACGAGGCAGATAATAGCGGAAGCATCCTATCATCAGACCCGTTTGACGAATGGCCCGACTGGGATGCAAAACCAAATAAAATACACTCCCCCGCCGTACCGGCCAAAAAGAAACGAATCCACACACCTCCGGCAGAGATCAGTGAATCAGCCCCGCGGCCTGCTCGACGATCACCTCGCCTGCAAAACAGTAACGTCCCTATAAATGCATTCTATCGCGCTGCCGGCCTGGATCCGAACGCGTTTCGCTCAGCAAAGGACGAAGACGTTTTAGCGACTTCCGGGAGGCTTCTGAACATGGCAGTCACTGGACTGATGGCACTTTTGCACTCACGTACAGCGCTGAAACATTCAATGCGAAGTGACTTGACGGCTCTCTCCAAGGCCCACAATAACCCTCTGAAGTTTTCGTACAACGCGGAAGAGGCACTTGTAAAATTACTGACAGGTGACACCAAAAACGGGTATCTGTCACCTGATGTTGCAATGAATCAGGCAATTGATGATTTACAACTACATCAACTAGCCATGCTGGACGGTATGAAAGCGGCTGCCAGCTCGATACTGGATGGATTTGATCCAGACACGATGTCGGCACACCTTGAAAAATTACACCCAATTACGGCAACAATTCCTCTTAAAAGAGAGGCAGGACTATGGCGTTTGTTTCAGGAACATTATCTTCAAATGCGCAGTGATGCAATGGACAATTTTGATGCAATGTTCAGTAGAGAGTTTAGAAAAGCCTATGAATCCCGGATAAGTGGGAATAGGAGTCAAACAGGATGCTGAATATAAACATGACATGGATCAGTGCTATGCAGACTAATAACATGTCAGATAGACATGAATAACTTAACGACACCTGACCCCGCAGTTGTAAACCCAAACACGGTTGCGAAATTATTTAGTTCACTGCTCATTACAGCCTTGATCACGACGGTACTCATCGGCTGTGGAACACTACGCTCAATCGGTGTACTACCATCAATCCCGGCACCGGCAGTATCTGAACCAGTAGTTCCGTTGTCACAGCAACCAATGAGCGTTGACCTGGCCATATCCACAGCAGACGATATCAATCCAGATGTGAATTTTCGCCCCTCGCCAGTCAAGGTTCGTATATTTCTCAGTGAATCAGGTACCAATCTGGAATCTCACGGTATCAATGAAATATTTGAACTCGATGGCTCAGAAATGTCTCCCTCCCCAAGAGCTACAACAGTACTACGACCTGGAACCGATACGCTGATAACCCTGAGCGGAGTCAAGACAGAATCCCGGCTGACAATAGCTGTTGCCAACCGCGAGCCATATAAAACACGATGGATGGCCACTCAGCAGTTGGACGTCTCCAAACCCATACGTATTGGAGCTCGAATTACACGTATTAACGTTATTTTTAACGTGGATAATCCGGTTCGACATGCTCAATAATCTGATAAGTATCCATTGGTTGCCATATGTTCTTATGAGCAGTCGAGCCAATTCAATGAGTTTTTCTGTGGAGCCAGGATAGTGCAAAAAGACAATCGTACAGTATGGAGCGAGGGAATGTTCCTCGGCCCACATCATTTTCAACAACATGATCGCTTTTTGTTAAGCACCATTGCCGGAGTGAGCCGCGGTATCAGTCGATTTCCATTCGGACTACTACACTACGAGTTGAATACAAATGCACTGGCTGAAGGTAAATTTTCTTTGAACGAAGCTATCGGTATATTTTCAGATGGCACACCATTCAACTTTCCTGACAACGACTCATTACCAGAACCACTGGAAATTAGTGCGGACAACAGAGGAAAACTGGTTTCCCTGGCTATACCCTATGCCGGGTTGGCTGACAAGGACATGGCAGAAAGCAGGTCTCCTGATTCATTTTCACGGTACCTCATGAATAATCAGACGGTGAGCGACCGGCACAGCCCGGACTCTGATTCGGATGAAACTGTGTTTACCGGAGGACTTTGGGCCCGACTGATAGTCGAAGATACCAAACAATCCGCTTATCACACGATTCCTCTGGCCCGAATTGGTGAGCTGCGCACCGACGGTAGCATTCAACTGGATAACTCTTTTTACTGCTGCGCCATGTCAGTTCTTGCATCGTCACCCATACGTTCTATTTGTAATGACATTCATGGCCTTTTAAATCAACGTGCAATTGAGCTAGCTGAACGTCTGGGGCAACCAAGTGCCGGTGACACTACTCAACTATTACAATTCTTACTTTTACAAATTTTAAATCGTGCTCAGCCATTGCTGAAACATTCACTATCTGTTTCTACTCATCCGGAACAACTATACCGCGAATTAATTCAACTCGCTGGTGAGCTCTCCACAATTACCAGTAGTAGTCGGCTATGTCCGGACTATCCAGAATATATTCACCGAGATCAATACGCTACATTTGAGCCACTGATTAACAGTTTGCGAGACAGTCTTAATTGGATTCCCGACTCTAATACCGAGTCCATTCCAGTAAAACACATTAAAGCCGGAATCTATACAGCGACTGTCGGTAATCGCGATCTATTTACGTCCGCACGCTTCATACTCGCTGCAAAAGCGCACGTTACTCCCGACGAGTTGGCTAGACTATTCCCTCAGCAAACTACTATTTCGTCTAAGCCGAAGCTAAAATCACTCGTGCAAGCGCAGAGTCAGGGTATAAAACTAAAGCACATGGTAACGATACCCAGCAGCATTCCGACTTACGAAAACTATGTTTACTTTGAAATACGACAAGATGACCCAATTTGGCAGGAAATATCTGTGTCGGGAGATATTGCATTGCACATTTCAGGTCAATTCACGGACTTGAAAATGCAACTTTGGACCATCGCGAAATGAACAATGATCCTTTCTCATTTGACGATGATGACCGGACAGTCTTACAACCAGGTGGTCCGAGACACGGTATCCCCGGCCCAGAGAACAAGCGTAATAACAATGCCAATCATGGTCAGATCAATCAAGGTACTTCAATCCAAAGCGTTCCACTATACGGTGGTATTAATAAACTTGAACTTGCAGCATCCCGGCTATTACCGCTACTTGTCACACTCAAAAATTCCTCAAATCACCCCGCGCCCGATCAACTACGCAACAAGCTGATTCACGAGCTCGATCAATTCAAAAAAGAAGCACGGCAGGTTCTGGACGATCCAAAGAAAGTGACACAGGCCAGCTATGTCATGTGCACAGTACTTGACGAAGCGGTAATGAACACGCCATGGGGACACCAGGCCAACTGGTCACAGCACAATTTGCTGTCCACATTCCACAATGAAGTTGCCGGTGGCCAGAGGTTTTTCGGGTTATTGAAGGCTCTGGGAAAAGAGCCAGCAGAAAATATAGATCTTCTTGAATTAATGTACGTCTGTTTATCACTTGGCTATGAGGGGTCCTATCGGATAGCATCAAATGGCCAGGAAACTCTGGTCAAAGCCAGAAGCTGGGTTTATGAGATTATTTGCTCAGTTAGGGAACAGCCGGGTCCGGCACTTTCTGAAAGCTGGCACGGTAGCGACATCAAGGAGCGAAAACTGCCTCGGCTTACACCTCTTTGGGTTCTCAGTGCCACAGCTCTTGGCCTGGCATCGTTCATGTTTATTTTTTTTAGAATTAGTTTGAGCAATCTATCCAACGATACTATTAGCTCTTTTTGGGATGCAAAAGCAGATTCATTGTCTGTTCGCACAGTCTTACCGCCGATCAAGCCTCTGGTTAAATCCACAGAGATAAACAGACAGGCAATGTCTCTCTCCGATCTACTCAGTAACGACATAAACTCGGGCTCGCTCGAGGTCATCGAGACATTTAGTACTGGGAAAATACGGATAAATGGAGACAATCTTTTTGCATCAGGGCGTGCTGATATCAATGAGATCTACTCTGCACTCATCGAACATGTTGCCAATGCCCTTGACATGTTTGATGGACGTATTCTTGTAACTGGCCATTCAGACAATATTCCAGTAAGTACTGGCAGATACCCATCAAACCTCGAATTATCGCGAGCACGAGCACAGTCCGTCCTCGAGCTATTGTCATTGAAAATGACAGACAGCAATCGACTGGTGGCAGAAGGACGCGGTAGTTTCGAACCAATATCTGACAACAATACACCGTTGGGTCGGAATCAAAATCGCCGCGTCGAAATCAGTATCTATTTCTAGTCAACGTAAATTCAGACCCTGTAACTTTTTATAACTTCGGGAATACTCTACAGCAGATATATCATGGCAAGACTTGTAAACATACTCAAGAGTCGACAGTTTATTGCCTTTATTGGGATCATATTCCTGTCACTGTTCATCTGGTTTGCTGGCCCATTAATAGGCTTCAATGCTCAAGTACCACTTGAAAGCACCCTCAGTAGACTGGCTACAATCGGCGTCCTTTTTCTGATCTGGCTACTCAGCGTATTGATTCGTTTTATAAGATCCAGAGCCAGGAACAAACAGATGCTTGACTCGTTGATCGACGACGCTATTTCGCCCGCCGATGATGAATCAACAGAAGAGCTGGAGATACTAAGGGAGAAAATGCAGGACGCAGTAAACACGCTGAAGAGAATTAATTTTTCCAAACACGGGGGCAATCGATTTGTCTATGAGATGCCCTGGTACACAATCATTGGCCCGCCTGGTGCCGGAAAAACGACTTTGTTGAGTAATTCGGGTCTGGAATTCCCACTGGAGGAGACGCATGGCAAACTTTCAATCAAGGGTGTTGGCGGTACACGAAACTGTGATTGGTGGTTTACAGACCAGGCCGTACTTCTGGATACAGCCGGTCGCTACACCACTCAAGACAGCAATGCATCTGTTGACAAATCCGCATGGGATAATTTTCTGGAATTACTAAAAAGTACACGTGGACGACGCCCTATCAATGGTGTTCTTGTGGCATTAAGTATTCAGGACATTGTGCAATCCAGCGAAGACTCGCTAATTCAAACAGCCAGGATCATTCGTAGTCGTATAGATGAGCTTTACAACAAACTCGGTGTTTCTCCACCAGTTTATCTGATATTTACCAAATGCGACCTTATGGCTGGATTTAATGAATTCTTCTCAGAACTCGATTCAGACGGTCGATCACAAGTATGGGGATTTACATTGCCGCTTGACTGTCAAAACTCTCAGTTAACATCGACAAGCGAACTGGACAAGCTAGAGCGCACAATCAAACTACAGAGTATTGACAAGCTTCACAGAGAGCTCAGCCGGAAGAATCGTGAACTCATCTACAGCTTCCCCATGCAATTCTCTGCGGTTCAACCCAAAGTACGAAATTTCATATCCCACCTTACAACGCAATCAAGGCTTCTTGAAAATGTATTGTTTCGAGGTGCCTATTTCACCAGCGCCACACAGTCCGGATCTGTACTGGACCAGGTTATTCAAACTGTATCGAATAGTTTTGGTATCAACGATACATTACCAACAAACCAGCCCGATACAGGGAAGAGTTATTTTATTAACAAGCTATTACGTGAGGTGGTGTTCACGGAATCCGGTTTGGCGGGAACTAACCTGAAAACTGAACGACGGCTTGGCAGGCTGCAGATTTTGGCTGGTGCAACTATTGGCTTACTACTATTGGGTACAGTTGGATTCTGGAGTGCCAGTTATATAAAAAATAAATCTGTATTACATCGAATCGAGAAAGATGCAGCTGTTCTGCGAAATCAACTCACAGCACTTCCTTCAGACAGTTTGGAACTAACTGGTGTTAACGATATATTGAACAATACGACCAGACTGACCTTTTCAGCTGGTGATTCTCATCTCGAAGAAAACAATTTTTTGAGCAAACATGCTGGCCTTTACCAAGGCAATAAAGTTGATGAACTTGCTACAAATAAATATGATGATCTACTGATAGACATATTATTACCGCGCCTGTTAGTAAGGCTAGAGCAACAGATGCACTCTGAAAGTAACAACAGTGAATTCCTTTTCGAGGCTCTTAAAACCTATCAAATGATTGGGGATCGAGATCACTTTGATTCAGAATCAGTCGTCGGTTGGTTTAATTTTGACATTGATTCCAACCTTCCAGGCGATACAGTAAATAGCTACCGTATCTCACTAAAAAAACACATCAGCCGATTATTTCAGAAACATCCGTATCGCTTGCCACGACCTCTGGATTCTAAACTAATCCTCCAATATCAGAAAATAGCAGCTGAGATGTCTCTAGAGCAGCGCGCATATAGCCGGATACGGAAATTGAACAAAAGCAGCCGAAACTCATTCTTTCGGCTGACTAGCAATGCAGGCCCAGAGATATCAGCTGCTTTCTCTCGGAGCGACAACCTGTCACTCGACAATAGTATTCCGGTTTTTTTTACACTTGATGGGTTCCGAAACAGCTTTCTTCCAGCCAGTGAGAATATCAGTACCGCCCTTGCTCAGGACAATTGGGTTCTTGGGATCGCATCTTCGGTGACTTCCGAGTCCCTTTCCTCTAACGAACTACAGGAATCTGTAAAGCAGGCGTACTTCGCCGAATACATCGATGTTTGGGAGAGTCTGATCAATTCCATTCGTTTAAAGCCTGTTGACGGATTACACAGTGCATCTGAGTTTATTTCACTGATTACCGATATTGATTCTCCATTAAAAAATCTTTTGGTACTAATCAGTGAGCAGACAAATCTGACTCAAGCCCCCCCACCCGCTTCTGAAGACGAAACCCAGGCTGCAAAAACAGCAAGAGAATCTGAATTGGGTGGTTTACTAAACGAAATGAGCACAGTGTCGGAAAATGCAATAAATAGTAATAATGACCCGGTAACCATTCACTTCAACACCCTGCACCAGTTAACCGAAAATTGGGAATCAAATGAATCAAGACTCGATCAAATATTAAATCAGCTATCTGACATCAATCTTCAGCTCTTGCCAATATCACAGAATCCGGCTGGCAAGCTAGATCCAAAGTTGAACGGTGAGCTCTCCATAACGATGCAGAAAATCACCACAAAAACATCACGACTCCCTGAACCGCTGTCATCTTTGGTAAGTGGTCTCACCAATGAGATAAGTGATGTTTTGGAAGGTGGTTTTTGTCAGCAACTAAACAATGCCTGGAAAACCGATGTGTATAGCTACTACAAACGAGCAATAAGTAACCGCTACCCTGTCAATCGCAACGGCACCAGTGACATCGCTTTAGTCGATTTCGGTGTATTTTTTGGTCAAAACGGAATTTTAGACAAATTCGTAAATACCTATCTACTGACACTGGTATCAAAAACTACCGGTCAGTGGACATGGGTTGGTACAGGCACATCTACTTGTCTTTCAGACAACACACTAAAGCAATTAGCATTTGCAGATGACATCAAAAATACATTTTTTTCCCAATCCGAGCAAAACCCATCTTTTCACTTCGACATTGTTCCAGAGTCGTTGAATATGTCATTAGATATCGATCATTTGTATCTGGATATTGGAGGGAATCGATTGGAGTATTCCCACGGTCCTGTCTATGCCAATACATCATTCAACTGGCCAGGTGAGAATACCCAGGTCAGCCTGCGTGTGGAGCCTGTTATCCCAGGCAGTTCCTCCGGCATACATATGAGCGGTCCATGGGCGGTATTGCGTTTGTTTGACCAGGGTGATCGTGATAATTCTCGCGGAAAGCTGACTATAAATTACAATTTTAGCGGGAGGCCACTTGAACTGACAATGGTAACAAGTAGTTTCAATCCATTGAATTCGGTTGCTCTTCGTAATTTTAGAGCACCGGAGGATCTATGAATCATCTTGGGTACTACGGAAAGACCGTTCATCGCG
>JAUTBV010093185.1:0-17745 GCA_032361325.1 Lepetodrilus fucensis | reverse complement strand
GGAAGGAATCAATCACACTATGTGGTGCAGGATCATCAGCTCTACAAGTTTGATTTTGGTGTATGAGTCACTTTAATGCAACTTACCACCATGACCACTAAAGCAGGTCCCACAAAGCTCCAGATAAAGCCTCTCTCCGTGGTCAGCCAGCAGCTGCGGAATAGAGACGACAGATTTTAATACTCATATTTAGTCGATGTATTGACTTTCAGAGTAAGATTCAGACCGTCTCCAGATAGATTTGCGAGACGAGAAATGTGTGATGTCTCGAGACATTATACTGAGACATTCTAGTACTCACTGTTGTTCTGTTCCATAACCATGGTGAAAGACGGCGGCTGCGACTCCAACAATCAGCAGTGGTACTCCTGAAAGAGGAATTGGAACAATTAGACGAGGATGTTTCGGGTGATCGAGAATCTATGTCTTACATTTTGGAGTTGGTGTCCTATGCCATTATTCACAGTATTTTAGTTATATTGCAAAATGCTTACGATAAAAATATAACTTTTATCAAGTAGATGTAATAATAAATCTGTCGACATTATACAGCATTGCACCACATGATACACACATGATACAACATGGCAGCACATGATACACACATGATACAACATGGCACCACATGATACACATCTCAGCACACACGTACCATAGCCGAAGAGGTAGTACCACTTGAGGCGAGAGCGCTCGGTCTCGAACACCTCGATGAGCATGACGTAGAGCTGCACCCCCTCCAGGCACATCCAGGCAAACGCCACCAGAAACAGGTAGTGGAGCAGCCCCGCGATGATCGAACACAGCAGCTGAAAAATATGAAGTTACCAATACATGATTACACATCACAGACCAGTCATCTGAAATGTCATGTCCATTTTCTACCGTCTTGATATTTTAATACATTATTAACTCTCGCACTGCTGGATAAGACAGAGGCACTGCTCATTGTGGCATCTCCGGTTGCCTCCAGCATGGAGAGAGTTCATGTATTACTGTATATGGACCTGTGATCTTACATGTAACAAAGAACTGTAGGTTAACATCTGGAAATGTTGATTTGTATTTCAGTTAAATGGCTTTCAGCATAGTTTACAGTCCACTGTCTGTCCAGTTGTATGTCCAGTTTACAGTCTGTTAAAGATGGACTCTCACAGTGCAATTTGTAGCAATACCTTGTATTATTGATGTATGAGAACAATCGAAAACGTCATGTCTATTTGATTGTTCTCATTAAAGATGGACTCTGACAGTGCAATTTGTATCAATAACTTGTATTATCGATGTATGAGAACAATCGAAAACGTCATGTCTATTTGATTGTTCTCATTCAGTGATAATACAAGTTGTGGCTACAAATCTCACTGTGAGAGTCCAGCTTTAACCGTGCATTCTACCATACCTGCAGGTCAGTCTGGCCGATGCCCACAAGGAAGATGATCTCGGCCAGCATGAGACTATACACCAGGTGTTTGTGGATCGTGTTCCGGTCAGACTGCAGGTTCCTGGAATACACAGTCATTCAGACATTCAGACAAGTACCCCCAAAACAACAATGCTAAAACTGGCAAAATAACTTGAGATCTAAGTACAAATACTAGTAACTTTATAGAGATTATTCTTTGCCAACAGCATTCTGAATCTGGGGGCCTATTCTCGAAACTTTACGATCGTACGACAATCTTAACGATTCTTAATGTATGACTACGAACAGTTCTTAGGCTAAGAAGTTTGTAAGAACGTTTCGAGAATAGGCACCCTGGACACTGCAGTAAATTGGTGAGACAGGACTTACTGGAATCTGATTGCTAGACTACGGTACATTGGTCAGACAGACTTACTTGAAGGCTACGAAGGTAATCCAGCTAAGCAGGAGACAGATGATGGAAATGACGCAGCCAACGTAGGTGATGATTCTCAGTGACAGCATGTGACCCTCAGACAGCTGAACAACACAGCATCAACAACATCAACATCAACATCATCATCATAAATAGTAATAATAATGAAAATAATAAATAGTAATAAGGTAATATTGTAATAATAATATAGAAAAGGTTCTGGACCCGTGATTTGGTCTGCCTATTACAATAATAATAAAAATAATAATAATAAGAATAATAATAATGTAGATGTTAAAAGCCTATGGTGTGATCATAATAATAATAATAATTGTCACTTATCATGCTCACAGTGCTATAATAACAATAATAGTATGACAATGTACAGACCTTAGTTCCTGCGATATCCATGAGAACGGCAAAGTTGGTCAGATGGTCACATTCACACGTGGTGTGCGTGTTGTTACTCCTCAAGAGTCGGCAGCCATCTTGAGACCACCTCCCTCGCTTGTGACTGCATTAATTAAAAACAACTTTTCATTATGAATTCAAAATACGAATACCGATTATTTTTTTCAATGATTATGAATTTATTGAAAGCTAAAGAATTATACAAAAATTATGGAACTGGATATCTGAGAGGACATTTACTTTGATGCCAGTGAATATAATTAGCGATGTTTGCAATGATGTCATGCCAATAAAGGTGGTATGCAGGGCTCCAGACTCATATTTTGAGTTACTTGCAGGGCAAGTTGCAAAGGCAATGAAGTTGCTCTATGTTAAAAAATAGGTTGCCCACAGTGCAATTTAACTTTCCCCTGTACAATGGGCATATGTTAGTCTAGAGCCCTGGCATGATAATAGTGAAATATTTGTAATTGTGATATAGATAGTCCATCTGGAATTGGATTTCTTTATTGACAGGAGGAGAAGCTACCGACAAGACCAGTGTTTACCTGGGGTCCATCTTCCAATAGGAACACACAGGGTTCTCGTACTGCTCCGGCTGGTAACAGAAATGTGGAACATTTGCTCAGTTGAATCTGAATGCCTCCAGCAGTGAGAGGGTTAATGAAACAAGGGCAAGTTCTCAATGGTGGAGATGACTGAGTTATTTCTCATCTCTAGAGGCAATTGTGAATCGTAAAGAAACTCTTGCCCAAACCATTGATAATAAAATAATTTTAATTAATTCTAATTTCTTCGGTTAATTCTATTTCTGAAGTGGATCTAGTATTTATCAGTGAATATGTATCCTCTTCCTGCAGGATTAGGCACAGAAACTGCTCTTTAGGGAATTTTCGGTTGCCTTCAGCAGGGAGAGGGTTAAAATAAAATGTTCAATGTCATACAAAAATAAACCAATTTTAAAATTGACTCACATTCAAATGCTCCATGGTGAATTTGACTGGTTCCACCAAGTTCACCCTCCTATCTCTCCCATTGATGGCTGCTGAAATTATATTTGTGTTCAGCGATTGCGGCTTGTCTTTGTCTTTGCTGGGGACATCCACAATGATCTCATTGGATAACTCTGCTCCTCTATGACCTCTCCCCGACCCTGAGCCGTTTTCTGATTGGTACGTGGATTGTTGCCTTGGTTGCAGAAACTGTTCCAAGTTGTTGTACATCACAAATACCACGGTCACCATTCCTATAACAGATGAATTGACTATCAGTGAATTGTTAAAATATGTGAACTGTTTAACCCTCTCTCTGCTGAATTAGGTACAGGCACAAATATTTAGGGCATTTCCAGTCATTTTTAAACATTAAAAGCCATGGCTAATATGTGAGGAAAATGGTTAACGTAATTAATATTTTATATTAATTAATATGAAGATACATGTATTAATATCAAGCATTCAAAGAAAATAATTATTAAATTTAATAAAAATATTCAGTTTCTCAAAACTATGTTAATAATAGCAAAATATAACAATTTTGAGAAAATCATTACTATATTTTATTAATTTGGGTTTAGTCGCTTTATATTATTTCACTAATATCACGACAATCATTAACCATGACAGAGATGTAGAATAATGTTGAGACAATCATCAATATAATCAATACCAGAACTCTCAGCAGCATTGACAAGACTTCGGGCTGGGATGTAAATTTGGTCTGTTGACTTCGACCAATCATCTGCCAGCTTCTGTGAGGGGAAGGTCATTGGCTCAATCCCTCCACGAACATTTCTCACATTCACTTCCATCACTGTAACAAAATCAACTTGCAAATTAAATCCAAACCACCACTAAAATATTTGCAGAATATCATATTCCAATAAAATTACACCAAATTTCTAAAAATAATAAAATATTAAAACATATCAAAAAGAATGAATCAAGGGAAGCAACTCATCCAACGTACCCAGATTCTCGCTGGCAACTGAGGTTCCGTCGCCCGCGGCAATGAACTCGGCAACGTGGAATGCAGACTTCTCCACCGTGACAATCAGCGACGTCGCGGACTCTTCAATCTGTGACATGGGCAGACTGTCCCACGACTTCTTCTGCTTCCTGTCCAGAAGGTTGCTAGTCGTCTTCACAAACATCTGGAAGTGCACGTAACCATGTTAACAGTTCCAAAGGATAGACACCATTTGTGGAATTTAATAGGAACATTAATATAGGAAGCTTTGTTGTTGTAGCATATGATGTAAATTAATGTAAAGTAATTACTAGATTCAAACAAAATATATTGATTAGATAAATTAACCAATAGATTGGTTCAATCATCATATATAAACATGAGTGAGTGAATATGGAGTTTAACATCGCTGTGGGAATCTTTCACCCATTTGTGACAATACTGAAATATGAATATATAATCTTGGCCCACATTTATAAACTGGTGATTTTCATACTATTCATGAGTGATCTCCTTTTATGTGATGCCATAAATACAGTATTATAAACCTTTAAAAAGAAGAAAAATATGACCAACCTCCGATAATTTCTTGATCTTTTCTCTGCGTGTTGCTATGGGTACATCATTTTTATTCTGCATTTCAGTTACAAGTGCTTCCTGTAGTTTTGGCAGCAGTTTCATGGTGGTACGCTTGATGTCGCCCGAGTTTATCTCCCCTCCAGTGACCCGCTCCAGAACAGTCATAACACGCTGCGATGACCCATCACCCTGGAGCTGAAAGGGGGAGATAACTCTGATGTCAATCTGCCTTAATTATTACTGTCAAGTAATTCTGTCAAAATAAACTCCCATATAAAATAGGATACATATTTAATAGATAGTACTTTCTGTTGGTATATTTGCTTGAAATGTGTCCCTTTTCTAATTACACTGTCCAAAATAGCCTTTAACCCTCTCCTTGCTGGATTAGGAACAGATACTGCTTTTTAAAGCATCTCCGGTTGCCTCCAGCATGGAGTAGGTTAATTATAAGCAATGCTGACCTTCGAGATGAATATCAACTATAAAGCGGGGAAAAATATAACATATTTGATGAGGCACCGGACTATTAGTCTAGGTAAATGTTAGTGTGAAAAATATCTACTGCTGACCAATATAAAAATATAAAGAAAATGTTGACAATGGACAATGGAAGAACAACAACATTCTAGTTTGTGACGGGGGACACGGTGACGACTTCACGGGGACGACTGCATGGTGAAGAGTTTACTCACCACATTGTCGATGCCCTCGTCTATTGTCTCCACCCAGGGGGAGACACAGTCGCTAAGGTCCGGGCCGCCCACCCACCCCCTGTTCTGACACAACCACCGAGCAGAACCTGAGGACAAACAAACCACAGAGTGAACCGCAGTCGAAGAATCAGTGAATCAGTTTTATGTCACAGCGGAAATCTTTCACTTAAATGTGGCAACGCAGTTGACGAGATCGAGGGCAAGAGGGCCATGGAGGATTGGGCATCAGTATCTGTAGAAGTTACTTTTCTGGGGCTCAGAACAGTTGTAGTCAAGTCAAAAGTACGAAACCCGCTTCAAGTTTAAGTCCATTGCATAAAACATGTATTGTTACAATATTAAGAATATGGTTAGCTAAAACTATTGTAGAGATTACAAGTGGTTCAGGCAATTAGACTTGCATTAGTAGTGTGTTCCTAAAATTTGACTTACAATCAATTGTAACTACAACTGTTCTGTGCAATGGATCCTGATTCCATATACTTAACGAAATGCTCTAACCAGTCTAATATATACTGTAAATCATGAAATTAATGCGTCACTAATTTAATGCGACCTCTAGATTTTAGACATAAATGCGACACCAATAAAATGCGAACAGGCCATGTCTCCATACATGTTACCCTCCAAGTTTTACCTTTAACACGCAGCAATTAAATGCGACAATACGGTGGTCGCATTTTTCGCATTAATATTTCGCTCGCATTAATTTCATGATTTATACAGTAGATTTCATTTCTCACGTCTCTCCATCAATCCAAAGGAACGGAAATTAATTTTTAACATTGATTTGTAAATTTAGGAGATTTGTCTACAGGTCCCTACCCTGCAGCTGACCCGGACAGTTGGCCTTGGCCCATCGTCCTGGGGGCGTGGATGGCCAGAGGACTCCCTCTGCTCTGACCATCTTACACACTCGGATGCTGAATGGACGATGAGTGGAGCGAGGTCTCACGGGCAGAGTTGTCTCCACTTTGGAACTGGGTTGTGTCGCTGCCTCGGTAACCTTTCTGGTTATATTTCCTGAAACAATCCTCACTTCAATAAATTTCAACGTGTTTCGTCAGATCTTGCATAATTTCTTCTGAACCAATAAATATTGGTGATGTTTTATAGATGCACCAAAAGTGAAAAGTAAGTAGAGCTCTATCTAGTATTGTAAATATTTTCAAATTACATCATTTTACATGGACTATAATGTGATTTACAAATTAAATTAAATTGAAGTATTTTGATCAAATGAATACTAGACGTAGTAATACTTCTAAATTTTGTTAATTGTTTTAATTAAACTCAAGACGAGAAAATTTTAAAGCAATCTTCCTATTTTGAGATTGATTTATCAATTTGTATTCAAATTAAGCCAACTTCATGTGCTAAAATAAAACAAAAATTTAAAATAAGAAATGATAGAAAAAAAGTAATAACAAAAAGATTTGTGCTACACAAAGGATTGTAAAAAGAATTAGAAAAATAAAACAGCAACTATTTAAAAAAAATACATAGTTAGCTACGGAATATACATATTAGTGCAATTGAATGACAAATTGAAACATAAACATTAATAAAGAAAACATGGTGAATATTTTGCAATTCAAAAGCAGACAAGAAACAACATAAAATTAGCTTAGTTTTGAAGCAAAATAATAATTTAATTCACTGAATGCAACACTATATAATATTGCATATAATTGTACACAAAAAGCAAACAATATATATGTTTACACACATAAGCTTATTTAGTATGTCAATGCTCAAATGAAATTCAAGCAAGTTCAAAAACTGTTTATAGATCAGCTGCATTTAATTTCCCAATTCAAATATAAAAGTGTTTTTGGTTTTTTTTACATTTGGATCTAAACATTGAAGGCTGAATTTGATGCAAATGTTGGTTCTATAGCTGTTATTAATAAACATATTTTTATTGATGCAAAGTAACAATGCAAAGAATCCCAAATTACAAACAGCAACAAGAAACATGATAAATAAAATGTTCCATTGCTAAACACTGTTGCATGCAACAATAGTGACCAGCATGATGTTAATACATGTATATAAAGGCGGGCCGTGCATATATAAGAAAAATGGACTAGAAGTGATGCATATACTGTCTTGGGGCCAATGGTCGTACAAGAAAAGCCCCAAAAGAGCATACACATCAGACTCCAGTCTTTCACAAGAGATACATTCAAACTTACTGGGCTGAGCCGTAGATGAAGATAACCGTATGGGGGATGGGCCAAGAGTGGTGTGGGCAGGGGTGGGGACGTGGGTTGGGGCAGGGGTGGGGGTAGTGGTTGTTGTAGTAGTTGTAGTTTCAGGAGGTGGGGTAGTTTGTGGGGTGGTATTTATTTGGGTGGTGGATGTGGTAGTTGACGTAGCTGAAATAAAAGTCACAAACGTCCGTAATCCTGGAAAATGCCATTTGAATATTTTGATGTACACATCATGATCATACTACAGTAATCATAATTACATGTGAAAATATACAAGGTAAATATATACAGTTATAAAACCTTGAAGATGACTACACATTCGCTATGAATAACTATGGTAACTACACATGCCCTAGCATAATTTTATCTCCAAAGAATGTCCATTAATCTCAACTATAAACATGACTATGATGCACCGTCATAACAACCATGCACAATCATACTCACTGCTGGTCTCGATATGGGTCGTAGTTCGAGTGCTTGTCGATGTTGATGGCTTTGGTGTTTCAACTGAAAGAGTAGGAAGCAAAGGCATGCAGCATGCTCTATGATACAGAAAAATTACATACACATGTTCTTAGTAAAATCAAAGTAAAGTCAATTGAAATAATTGAAATACTTTTTAATGTCTATTTAAATAAATAAGGCCTATACATTTTCTTTTAAATATTACTAGTATGTGATTTGCATTATACTACAGCTCAAAATATGTTGATGAAAATAGTTACATTTAATTTGCTTTTTTGTAAATAATATATTTGTGCATCAAGGGAGATAATTCCTCTGGATGCATAGTTTCCTCTATTATTAACCCTTCCTGCTGGATTAGGCATAGCGACTGCTTTTCTGGGCATCTCCATGTGCCTTCAGCATGGAGAGGGTTATAATACATCTAGGATGTGGTCAATAGCTGATATGGCCGAGAATGCTCTGTGGTGCTTCCAGCAAGTGTTTTTCAAATATTGAATACACTGCGTAATTTGCCTTGAGTGTTGCCTGTCACTGTTCATGAGCATTCATGAATCTTCACCAGCGTTCATGCGATTTCTCGACCATTCACCACTATTGAACACAGCCTGTCTAGCTACATCATTCACTAACACATTATGGTTCATCATTCACTAACACTAACACATTATGGACATGCCTCTGTGCTCAATGCATGTACAACTACAAAAGAAGCACTACAGATAGAGGGGATATTTTGTCATGCTGCCAACTAACCAATTTTAAAATATATTATATGAAAAAGTAATTCAGTAGTTAATTTTAAATTTGTTATCTAAATATAATATACTCAACAAAATAAAGTAAGGGCAAGCAGATATTTTGTGGGGAAGCTTTCTACCAAATTTGGAACTCGGCTCGAGGAACCTGGTGCCATTATTCTTCATATGTGTCCACATTCTTTTAAGAGTACCTGGATCTTGTAGATGCTTGGAAATTCTTTCTTGTTAAAATTATATGAAGCTAAATAAATATATCGAAAAAGGTTCCCAGCACTTAATTAATTTTGTTGAGTATATATGTCATTATTGTCATCAATCACCATTTGAAAGTGAATGAATTTGGGGAGTGATTTACAGAATTGCATTGGATAACATTTGGAATAGATTTACAGTAGGTTGGCTATTATATCATAGATTTATCACATTGCAGATTGCAATAACAAAGATAACATAGAAGTCAAAAGTGTTATAAATATCAGTCGGTGTTCAGGAGATTTTAAAGTATACTTTTTGTTTTGAAAATGTGCCCCACAGTGAACCATTTAACATTACAGATCACTGTTAGATAAAGTAGGCAACCTGACCAAAATATTTCAAAGTTCACCCTCCAATCTCGACCATCTGTATGTTTTTCTTTTCTACACCACATCTAAATGGGAGGAAATGCATTAGTTGTACTATTCTGCAGGAAAGCTAAATAAGCAAAGACTGAGCGTATCTCCCTGGTACACACCTGTCTGGCAATAGTATCGGACCTCCGCGTACTTGCTGGTGTCTGGACACGAGTCTCCGAACACTGAGTTATTGGCCATCATCTCGCACCTCTGCCGCCCATCACATCTACAAACAGTTTCTAGGTTAATAGTATTCTAAATATAATGTAAAACAAAGCAGAAACTTATCAGATGCAAGACATTACTGTTAACATCTCATTATCTTTGTACATGTAGGCGAGTGGTGGTTACTCAATATTTGTTTTCAGTGATACCCAGGGCTCTCAAGACTAATATTTAGAGTTACTTGCCCACAGGGCTAGTCATGGCAAGTTGCAAGGGCACCAAAGGTGCTACATGTTCAAAACATTGGTTGCTCGCAGCGCATTTTAACTTGCCCCTGTACGCCAGGCATATGTTAGTCTAGAGCCTTGGATACTAGGCCCGAGGTTACAAAAAAGGTTCAAGTAAGAATTAGTGCTCCTCAAATGTTTTGTTGGGATTTGAGAACAAAATGCGAGCTGAGCATGCAATCATACAGAAAAAGTTTCGTAACCTCAGGGCATGGCTCCAGTATAAAAGAAAAGCATTGAATTTAAAGAATTGAAATTAGTTGAATACATCATTCTATGGTATTCATTAATTCCATATCTTTCTCAGACAAATGTTAAACTGAATGCATCATTCTATGGTATTTATTAATTCTGTATCTTTCCCAGACAAATGTTAAAGGAATTGTAATGCATCAGACTTCTATTGTAAAGCTTTCAGCTAAGGCTTTCACTGAAGAGTGCAGCAGTTAATACATATGGATTTGTCAGTGTCTGGTATGTAATGTAAACATTCCTTATATGTATATGTGAACACCTGGACTACAATACATCAGTGTGTGTGTGTGTGTGTGTAATACATAATGTAGGACACTGATAAATGATAGTACTCTAAGCTGTGTACACTAAGCTGTGTACACTGCAGACTACAACTGTCAAATTTATGTCTAAAACGCATTTTGCGCTTTGGAAAATATTACTCTATTTGTCTGTTATTTGTCTACAGTAATTCATCTTTAACTCTTGCTTTGCTGGGTTAGGCACAGAATCTGCTCTTTAGGGCATCTATATTTGCCTTCAACATGGAGAGGGTTCAAATACAAATTTGATGGATTTCATTCTGTGGTGCTTTAAGTTTAACCCTCTCTCTGCTCGATTAGGCACAGGCACAGCTGTTTGGGCATATATGGTTGCCTCCAGCATAGAGAGGGTTAAAAAAAAGGTACCATTAAAAGTTATCCCCACTGTATCCCAGTCCTACCCACCAAACTCAAACTGTACTCAATCTCCACCCACACATCCAGACACGAACCCATACCCCTAACCCAATCACATAGGAAAACATGTTGAAGACACCTATTTTAAATCTATAATGGACAACAGGTGTATAAATAGTTAGCAGGATTCTGGCTTGTCCACAGCTGTGCCAGGTAATAACACTACTTAACATGAGTTTACACGGCTCACACAAAGCTGTTATAACAAACAGGATGTTAAGCAATTCACAATACATCATTGTTTGCAATGTAAAATTGAACGGAAATTGGGAAGTGGGATATGAAAAGTGAGCAGTTACCAAATTTGTTTTATTTTGATCAAATTTGAATTGGGGTTCGATTATTGGTTTGGGAGATGTTGTAAAATAATTTGTGTAAGAATCTTTACTATTTTAAAATTTAATCCCCAATTAATTTGTATTGATATTAATAATGATTTCACAATTATTTGAGAATGGAATTATTAATATTTATTCATTTATTTTTGGAAGATATTGTATTTCAGTCTTACCTCTCAGACACAATCTTGAGAGACCTCATGGACACACACTGCAAGTTCCAGCCCTCCGTAATTCCGTAGCGATTGCACACAGATATACTGTAGCGGCCATAGTTGGCCAACATCACACGAATTACTTCCCCTTTTTCACACGACACGGACAATTTGCTGTTTTCGCAGGCGTACGTGGTCTTCCACTCATTCCGTGGCGGAATGTTTCCGTACAGATGAGACAACCTCGGAATGTGCCGCATGTCTGCAAATTGAAATTGAAATATTCGTAAAATGTAAAAATAGAATAATGACAATATACCCCTGTCAGCAATTACATCTGACAATAATTACTTCAGTTTTAATAACATTCATATGGTAAAGCAATAATAACAATCTTGTCTCAGGAAATGAATGGAAATTAAATATATTTACTACCTTATTATTTACAGACAATATTGGACATACATTTCAAATATGCTATGTATTTACAGTGTACATTTTGTTATAAGAAAAATAAGTTGTTATAGAAAGAAATGCAGGCTTTGTTTATAACTGGTCATGTTCAACTATAATATGAAATTCCAATGTTTAGACTCACAAATCTATTATTATATCTCTGTTGATGCATAATTTGTTCTTGAGAAGGATTTTAACATTATTGTGAGTTTTTAACCAGTATTTATCACACATTAATTACTTTATACATTAGCTGTTCCAATTATTATTAGTAATAATATAAAATAAATATAAAATATATAAATGGACATGGAGTATGTCATTCAATACTCTAGATGTCCGTATTCAATTGACAAAGGAATTCTTTTGATGTTATGAATCAAAGTGTACAAGTTCTTTGTTGGCATATACTACAATAGTTTCTTCAATAAATGTAAATATACTATATATGTACCAAATATTTAGTATGTACCACTAAGCAGAATTAATCACAGACATCTGTACCCTATGAACTTTCAACCAATTCCTAGGAAAATGGTCAAAAATTGAAATTAAGACATCAACCAAAAAAGATTACAGAATGCACCGAGAATTAGGGAGAAAAAATCTTAAAGGAAATAACTCGATTCACTAATTATACAGCTTTAAAAAAGAAAGGGCCTTAAGCAATTTTGTGTGTAAAATCCTGTAATTTTATCCTAATTTTACGGCTACTTGATTCATCAAAATCAGAATTATCACGACTATTCCCACTTGGGGCGCAGCATCAGATGGTAATTCCTCGACTCGCGCTGCCAAAAAGATTCCTAATCTCTCATCAAGCACCTGATTATGGAATCGATAAATTTAGCGTACATAATGAGATAACTTTGCGTTCCCAAATGTCACGGTCATGTCCAATTCCTGAACACTTCGTATCAATCTTGTAGTCAATGAGTGGCACCAAAAATGAAGAGGTCTGCATTAAATATTTACTAAATAAGCATTTATCAAAGAATCACTACATTGTAATAGATATATTGCACGTATTCATTGAAAAAATATGAAATTCAATAAATGGTGTCCATCATTTATGATTGATTATGCTTCAGATTTAATCTTTAACAGGCATATTTCTTTATTAAAAGATACCGTCATTGCAGTGCCACGATGACCAAGATGTATTTTAAACCTTAATTATATAAATAATATCATTATTATCATTACAGTAAATTATCTGTTTCATTAATAGTTTATAATATATCAAATTGTGCCACTATTATTCATTCATCAAAATATATCAAATTGTACCACTATTATTTGTTCATCTTACTAAAGTTAACTTTACTTTTAATTAAATAGCTGACTATATAATATACTACAAAGGTTTCCCCATAGTCAATTATGGAATTCCAGTTCTGATCACACTGTGAATAATTACATAGAAGAATATCACTTAATGAATCAGAAGAAATTTATGATTCCAACATGTAATGTAAAGACCATGAATTTAGCATTGATTATTTTTTTAATATTTAACTTGGTGCTGAAAATTCAAAACGAAAAGTGCCCTAGGAAATAATAGTTTAATCACATGATTACCATTAATATTGAATATTGATTTAATAATGTTCACAATAGTTTAGTCACCAATGCAATTCCATTTCATCTACTACATTGTAAATCATATTGAAATGAATAGGCAATTGTTTTAAAGACATGATATGGTTTTTATTTATGCCTTAAAATATATGTTGACATTCAAGAGATTTAATTTAATTACCGGTACATGTTGTATTGTGAAAAATATTTACTACATAAATTGTTTAAACAGATATAGAAATATTTGAATTTTGAGGTTTTATGTATGTTTTTTGTACAGTAAGTGATCTTTTACAGTAGGAAGTGAGCCTGAAGTAACAACTATGACGGGGAAGATCCATGAAGCAGATGAGCCTAGAGTGATAACTTACACGAACATTACAACAACAGGGCTCTGGACTAACATATGCCAGTTGAATGGGCAGCAAGTTCTAACATTGTAAACTTTACTTTGCATGTACAGTGTGTATAGCCACTCAAGCAGATCAAATAATTTTCCAAATGACCTAGTTGGAAAATTGAAAACCCAACAGCATATTTTCAAACAGTAGTGTGTCGTGGACATGCACATATTTCAGAAGTGTCTCTCACCTGGATCAGCTGCTGTAATGACCACAGTGACTACGGTCAGGATAACAATACCCCACCCCCCTCCCAGCCCCACCCCCCTCCTGTTGGTCTGTCTGGTCATACTAGTCCGGTTGACCGCTATCACAAGATGTCCATATTCTCATCACGTCATTTTTGGGCAATGGTCAGAACCTGAAAACAAACAAAAGTATGTAAAATAAACTATTTTCATGGGTCTCTTCTGAAACTCAATCAGGGATGTTTCACTTGTCCACCTGTTGCGTTCTGGAATTTCATCCACGTTTCCTCTGTAACTAATACATGTGTTCCGATTTGGTTCCAATATGTTGTCTTGTTTTATTATTTACTATCTAAGTACCATTATTAAATATCAACAAAAATAATAATCATGGGGATTGAATAGTAAAATGTTGGTGTAAACTTTCTAATATTAAACAGGTATAAAAAAATATTATTCCTGTAATATTAACAGTTACTTAAATTAACACTAGATCTGACAATGCAGATTAAGAATTAGGCCTCTCTGACTGCCACTAGCAGGTAGAAGGTTAAATGAGAATTTCCAATGATATTGATTACCGCAAATGAGTGAAAGATTTCCACAGCAAGGTTAAATTCCATAATCATTCACTCCATTGATATTGTAATTAAATAAATACACTTGCATAGAAAACAATGAAACAAAAATGCCTTGTGGATTTATATAAATAATATTGTTCATTGATCTATGCTTACAAATACGGTACATGTAAACACAAATCATAGGTTAATTACAGCCACTCCCTGTCGCACTCCCAGTCTGAGAGAAACCGTGTCAGCAATGCACTCTTCACCTTCCGAATAGACTCATCTTGCATTTGACATATACACAAATAACCTTTGACCTTTCATACATATCCCTCCCAAACGCAGCCTTCCGAGTAAACACGCAAAACTTGCCCACAACTCGCTTGATCTATCGCAGTATCTGCTCAAGAATCAATTCATCACAGCGTCTGAAAGACGTGCATGCATGGCAAGAACATTCACGATATTCTACACATCTACATAGTCGCGATTGCAACACACGGAAATATACACACAGATACTGATAAAACACATACCTTAAGAACAGGGGGAATAACAAATAGGTGAATTCAGCCAACTACTGTGGTGAGCTGTATAGCATCCCAGACAGACTAATCTAGTGATTGGGTTTAAAGCCGTGTCTGAGTTTGATCCTGGATAGTGAGGGACTTCCATGCTCGGAGGAGCTAGATCTGGTCAGTGTAAACAATGGGTGGAGCCGAAGATGTGTATGCCGGCAGAAATGGACATCGTACGTAGTCGGGGAATCAATATCAGACTGCGATAATAAAACCACGCGCAGGCATCCACCACACGTTCTAGACATTGTACCACCACATGTTCTAGACATTGTACCACTACACATTCTAGACATTGTACCACCACATGTTCTAGACATTGTACCACCACATGCATGTTCTAGACATTGACCACATGTTCTAAACATTGTACCATCACATATTCTAAACATTGTACCACCACATATTCTAAACATTGTACCACCACATATTCTAAACATTGTACCACCACATATTATAAACATTGTACCACCACATGTTCTAGACATTGCACCACCACACATTCTAGACATTGTACCACGACATGTTCTAGACATTGTACCACCACACATTCTAGACACTGTACCACCACACATTCTAGACATTGTACCACATGTTCTAGACACTGTACCACTACACATTCTAGATATTGTACCACCATACATTCTAGACATTGTATCACCACATGTTCTAGACAGTGTACCACTACACGTTCTTGTACCACCACACGTTCTAGACATTGTACCACCACACATTCTAGACATTGAACCACCACACATTCTAGACAGTGTACCACCACACATTCTAGACATAGTACAGTCGAACCATCCTCAAAGAATACACCATCATTCCTGTAATATGTGTGCTAGAATACATTGATGCTGTCACTCCTTACTGAAATAAGTTCTCCCAGACAATTAGTAAGGTGAAAAGCTCACTTGACAGATTTCGAATTAAATCAGATTTACATAAATATCATTAAAATGTTATGGATGGACCAATCAACGATGAACACATTATAAAACATATATAACATATTCCATGTAATAATATACTGATGTGAAATGTTGTAAAATATCAATCTTGTGATTGAATGTCAAATGTTGCCAGAACACTAAATATAACATAGAACAAACCAGGATTGTAATTGGTAGATAGGACAAGTCTGATGTGTGCTACATACAAGTTATAGGACAAAGGTTCCCATGGATTGATACATGAAACAGGAAATTGAAACAGTATAAAGGGGTTGCATAGTACAAATTAGGAAATAGAACAAGTCCAGCAGTGTTGTACTACATAGAAAATGCATGGTGGGTGTTATTTACTAAAAGGAACAAGTCTGATGGTGTTGTACTAAATAGGACAAGCCTAAAGGATATACCACATACTGTAAAACGGGTATCATTTGCATGTCTGTATTTTTCACGAAACTCACGATCTGTGTTTGATCATGAATTTAAGAAACATGTGAATAATAAGACTTCCATTTTTTACTTCCGATAGCCACTAACTTAATCACTGGAGACAATATTACAAATTTATACCTGGTCAGGACTAATTACTGTTGAATACATCAGTGACCACGGCACATGCCACATGTCATTTTAACAAATTAACCTGCGAGTAGGATCCGAGTTTGGTGAAGTTATTAATTGACCAAAAAATATGTATTTTGACATACTTTGAAAACATGAATTTAACAAATCGTGAATGTTTTTCTCTTAAATTTAGCAAAATCGTGAAAATCGTGAGCCGCTAAATAAAACCGTTTTACAGTAGGACAAGCCTGAAGGATATACAAGGGGATAATAATATGCAGCACAAGATTAAGGGGATAAGGACAAGCTTAATGGGTGCAAGGTACTACATAGGACAATGAAGCCTGATAGTGTTCATGGTGCTAGTCTAAGACAAGCTTTAGGGATGTTATATTCACATAGGACAAGTTTGAGGTGATGTATACTACATAGAACTGACTGGTAGTGTTATTCTGTAGGACAAGCTATAGGGGGTGTTACAGTGCATGTTACATGCAGCACAACATGACAGGTTGCACGTGGTGTGAGGAGCACTCTAGAGCTCCTTATCACTGCAGAGACAAGTCTGTTGTATTTCACACTTAGTTGGTTTCTGAAGCACTGTGATAAACAAGTGGTATTTACCTATTAGCCAATGATGTCAGCGTTGTTCTATTACTCTCAGACACAAGCCAGGCATGGAGAGTGTTACCGATTGCTCCTTGATAACACTTCATGCTAGGACATAACAAGGTTCGGTAGGACATGTGTGAATATAACCTAAGTGTTATCATGGCTATCAGTGTAAAATATGGTGTTAAATTTAATTGAGAGATACGTGTATTTTAATTAGATATACATGGTAGCTAAGTGTCCAAATAAAAATAGTTAAGTATCCGTGAAGATTTTAAGGGGAGACACGGCACCAGATTTTACTATATTTCCTTGGTGTCATTGATTTTGAGATTTTTCTATTTTTAGCC
>JAUTBV010093174.1:0-17748 GCA_032361325.1 Lepetodrilus fucensis | reverse complement strand
GATGTAGTGTCCTCGGTAGTACATAGCTTGCAGGGTATAGTGTCCTCGGTAGTACATAGCTTGCAGGGTGTAGTATCATCAGTAGTACATATAGCTTGCAGGATGTAGTGTCCCCAGTAGTACATAGCTTGCAGGGTGTAGTGTCCTCGGTAGTACATAGCTTGCAGGGTGTAGTGTCCTCGGTAGTACATAGCTTGCAGGGTGTAGGGGCAGCCAGTGTCATCAGTAGTACATAGCTTGACATCTTGCCTATACTAGGTCTGCGGTCGGTACTGATAGTCCAATCTAATTCGCTCCAACATGCATAAGCTCCACATATTTCTCACTCACAACAACACTATGTTAGCGAGTACTAGTCATCATCATATACGTTGGTACTGTCACTAATTCCATACAGGGATGTCATATCAAAACAAGAACGTTTTCTCTTGAATGGCTACAAGGGCTTTTATCTGATTAGGGCCTATCTGTTGGACATTCAATCCCAAGTTTCATATCGCTCACGAACTTCTACAGAGAACGGATCGCCATTTTGGATGTTGTGATTAAATTAGACATAAGGGAGACAACTCATTCTGCCGACAGGGGGCTAAATCTACTGCCATGAAAATTGTGTTAATGATGGGAATGGTAATAATGGAGTAAGCACAGCTCGGAGTAAGTACAGCTAGGAATTGTACACTTCCCTGGGGGAGATGATAGCTTGCAGGTTATAGGGGCAGCCAATGTTGCATGTCTTTCATGATATATAGACACGGACATACCCGTTAGACTATCAGGGGCGATATTACGTAAACTAGCAAATCAGCGTAGAAGTACAGGTTTGAGTCTCTCCAGGGGGTCGTGTATATTTTCAGGACTACCTTGTGGATACAATGTACGTGCATCAAGAGTTATCACCCTTTGGTGGATTAGTATCAGCAGTGATCCTTGGGTCTTACCGTATCGCTTAGTTGCTGCGTGTTCACCTCCCTCCTAAACCATATCGGAGCGCATCAACCAATGGTTCGTTTAGCGTAATATTAACTAGTTCACTGCATAGCAAGACTTGCATTGCCATTGCTATCGCCACAGCAAATTAAGAGCATATAATCATTAAAACCCATTTAGAGACATATTAGTGGTTGGTTAACTGCCCGGATGCTCTGTTAGACATCTCACCTGCACGGTATTATATTCATATTAAGATGTAAGGTTCGGCCGCATTAGAACGAACGCGGTATTGTGTTCAAAGTAAACGTTGATGGTCGTTCGTCTCTGAAGCCCTTCTCCCAGCAGAGTTCTCGTTCAACGTTGTCAACTACAGAGACACGAGGGGGAAATGTAGCGTGCACATATATAATCATAGCGTCATACCTGGACACACGACGTGACGGCTGGCACGTAGGTACCTCGGCATCTACCATATTAACTTGCATTGCGGAAATCTCTATCATTTATCTGAATCATGGATACTCAGACTGAAACAACCTAAGAAAAGGTCATCATCATCATCGTACGTACGTACGGTAATAATTAGGTTATTTTAAATATATGACTGTGCAATTCTGTATATTACTATTGAGTTCGGACATGGAGTAGCTGGGTATAAGGAATTGTAAAATAAAATAGGTAATGTTGACTGACCGACATCAGACGTACGACATCCATCAACCGTAATAGGTCAGCTCTACAAGGCCCTGTGCCTGGGTCCGCTCTACAAGGCCCTGTGCCTGTCCGCTTTGCAAGGCCCTGTGCCTGGGTCCGCTCTACAAGGCCCTGTGACTGGGTCCGCTCTACAAGGTCCTGTGCCTGGGTCCGCTCTACAAGGCCATGTGCCTGGGTCCGCTCTACAAGGTCCTGTGACTGGGTCCGCTCTACAAGGCCCTGTGCCTGGGTCCGCTCTACAAGGCCCTGTGCCTGGGTCCGCTCTACAAGGTCCTGTGACTGGGTCCGCTCTACAAGGCCCTGTGCCTGGGGCCACTCTACGGTGAGAAGCGATGTTTGTGACTTACAGACTTGCGATGGCAATACCAAGCATTGAATTATGAATAAACTCTATTAGCTTTTCATTGAATTGAATTCTAATTATTTCCTTCCGGTAATCCATTAAAACTATGCATTGGTTGTGATTCTTATTGACGTATTGGTTTGTATCTAATTCGTCAACACAAAACAGAACCAACTCATAAATATATGTATATTATCTTATAAGAATAATATTTATGACATTGGTCCAATTCAAAATAGAATGTATGATCTTTAATATTTGCAAGTGACGCGTTACTATAATACATGTATATTCATGTCATTAATTATATAATTATTACGCTGTCAAATTAATTGTAACAAGGTGAAGGTTACGGCCATTCTAGGAACAGCGTTACGTCAGCTGTGACACCATCATATTAACCCATCCATGCTAAGGGCAACCGGAGATGCCCTAAAGAGCTATATATGTATGCCTAATTCAACAGAGAGAGGGTTAAAGTAGTGTTTGCAATAAAAGACAATCCCACTATTTCTGCCCATACTGATGTTACGTTATGTAACGTTAGCATTAAGGTTTGAAATTGTAGCCCATATAGACATCCGACCTTTTCCCCTCGAGAAACGGAAGTCGAATTTCTGTATAATAACTTTCTTTGATGTCAGATATTAACATGTGTAACATCAAACGACAACACAGAGGACCAAATTGATTCCCCCTTGGCACGCATTTTGAAGTTGATCGTCTAGAGGTAGACTATGTGATATCAAAGCCTACAGTAATTCCTATTGTTTTCACTTCCATTATCTCTCTTTAACTGCTAAATTATTAACTGATAACTTTCCAATCGTGCTTGTTGTTGATGTATGAGAACGTACTGTGATCGTGTACTTACTTCACGCCTGGCTCCAGTGTTGGATATATGCTGGGCATACATGTGTCTGACACTACTTGTACTTTAAGTATATACAAATGGGAAATGACAACAAAGCTCAAATATATTAACATGCTACATATGCAAATCTATCTTAAGAAAACAAGAGCACCCTGATCCATTTATCGAGGTAATAATTTATATTAGGGCTCTGAACACGTTTTCGAGCATGGGTTTTGCGAGGTATAAATGTGCTCTTTATCATTATTATTATTATTAGTAGTAGTAGTGGTAGTAGTAGTAGTAGTAGTAGTAGTAGTAGTAGTAGTAGTAGTAGTAGTAGTAGTACTACTATTACTATTATTTCTGTTATTATTATTAGTAGTAGTATTTGTATTCTTATTATTTGTATTATTTTTATTAGTAGCAGTAGTAGTAGCAGTAGTAGTAGTAGTACCAGTAGTAGTAGTAGTAGTAGTAGTAGTAGTCGTAGTAGTAGTATTAGTATTATTAGTAGTAATAGTAGTAGTATTGGTAGTAATATTAGTACTTCTTGAATACAGAAGCCAAAAGAAAACATTTGTAATTAGGTAGCGCTTGGTATCCTGCATGACATGGCGCTGAAGACAACTTTCAACATTAAATCTCCCATACAGAAACTAGGCTGTAACCAAATAGATGACGACCTTTCGGTCTCCGTTAGGTTTCATTAATCATTAATTCCAACATTTCTTTTCGGCTTAACTGAAAGTGTATTTCAACACGAAGAAAGGGACAAAGTACCAGATTACAGTGTGGCTTATAGTTGATTATGTCATAGGTGTTGTTATGTTTGACAAATACTCCTGAGGAAATATGTGGCAGACTTCAAAGACAGGATAGAATCCACGAACACTTTCAACTGCCCTTGTTCTCACTCATGTACTGTATAGCTTGTAGGGGTTCTTTATGATTCACTACTGAAAGTATGTTTTGCATGTCATGTCATGTCATGGAACATTCCAACGATAGGAATGATGTGAGACAAGCTTACTAGGGTGACAGAAAGCATACCCATTCGCTTATCATGTCTATGTTTGATAGTGCAGGATTTAAATTTAACCTTTAATTTGTATTCAAACATGAATTGGGTCTTCATGAATCGTTTTCTACCTTAAAATGTTAAGCTGCAATGTACAATGATCAGTGGTAGCATGATAATGATATTATTTTAAAAACAAATAACCTGTCAAAGTCAGCAATCGTGAGCGCAACTTCAGAAAGTAATGTCATCATCACCAATGACGGATGGTCCATGCAATGTAGCGGGGAAATCAACTGTCAGCTACCACTAGGCTCCGACCTTACGAAAGTATGTGTTGTACGCCTTCATGCTTAACTCTTAATTCGCATTGGGATTTGAGCGCAAAACGTGAGTTGTGCACGAAATAACACTAACAAAAAAAAGTTGGTAACCTTGGGGCCAGGATATCCTTCCATGAAGGTATTGGTTCCACTAAGGTATGACAACTCTCTCATAACGTATACTAGTGTGTACAAGGGCTTCAAAGACAAAGTGTGAGGGTGAGACAATACTTCAGTCCGCTAATGGTTGGAAACAGCAGCTGCATCAATAGCCAGCGGGTTGACTTCTTCAATTGTAGACGTCATCTGCCGCGACGTTGCCCGGATGACAGGCGTCATGCCGTGACTTCCAACTAAGCTTGTTGGTCTTGTTCCAGTTCCTGTATATCTCCTGACGGACTGACTGGGTGTCTTCAGGCCATTCCTGTGTACCCAGATGACCCCCATCACAGGTACTAGAGTACTCAGATGACCCCCATCACAGCGTACCACTGTACTCAGATGATCTCATATGACACAGGACGTCCATAAAATATAACTGTATTATTCTTGTTCAGGAAGTCTTGTGTGATCCTAGCTGAACTATCTCACTCATATTCGGATAAATTGCACCTTATTATTGATTGCCATTTTGTAACGGCAACTAATTTCCGCCGTATTAATACCACGATTAGATTGATTGATCCCCGTTAAGGCATTAATATATGTACATATTTGTGGCCGATAATTATTATGAAATAGTGGTATAATCTACCAAATGTATAATATCTACATTATGGAGGTCTGGGTGGAAATGACAAATAAAGCGACTTAGACACCTGTATTTAATAATCTGGTGTCACCTGATACTAATTATTGTGTACATATTTTATATTCTTATTTTATTGGGGCTTAGATCCGCTTTCAAGATTATTTCACTTGTAAGCATGTATATCACGACTTCACATTACTTTTGAGCAGCAGAAAACCCGCAACATCCGTAGCACTGAATGTTGCAGTGAACCTGCGATATTGTTAATTTAGTATGACAAAATTATGTCATTAAATGTTATCTTATACTCGTCCTCTATCCGTTATTTAAACATGTCACTAATAGGATAGGGACACATCTCCTCTACGTCTGGTGATGAGAAATATGATTAGAAAACTGTTGGCTCAATACGTAATGACGGCATTTGTAACCATTTATTATATTTGTCAATTCCACCATTTACTCTATTTGTCAATTCCACTTACAAATCTAAAGAATAACTGTCAAGCATAATTATGTAGACCACTTTCAAAACAACATATGATTTCATTATTATATTCATGCGTTGGCGTTCTTTAATGCATATATTGACCTATTTGAACATAGGAAGCTTTATGTGGATTTCCTGACAAGACATGGCAGTACCCAATGATAAATTGATGTAATCAACCGTAATTCGTTTTGTTTTTTATTAACTATAGTTCGTATCTTCTTTTTTCCCCTCCGGTATTTTCGCTTACACGGGAGAACCAATGTTTAGATACATCATAAAGTTAACGGCCTCCATTGACACTAATGGCAAACGACGGTGTATTTCATCGAGTATAAACATGCCGTTAGAGTCTAAAGCCCATGGTTTGACCCAAAATAAGGGATCAATACTTTTCATCACCGTTCCCTGCCCCTTCAAAACCAATGGATGGTATTAGGGACTTTACATCACCTCAAGCATGTGATTTCTTCCTTATCCCCCTCCGAGTTCCAACTACATATGATATTCTTGTCCGAGTACCGCCAGTATGGAAGGATGATTTATTTCAGATAGGTCTTTTGAATATCTGCGCTTACATGCTTGCTTCATTCTGATAAATGACAAAATTCAATGATTACATTTTAAAACCATTAATCGATTAGGAAATCAGTAAACAGATGGCAACCGTGTTCACATTGCTTCTATATGTATAATCGTGTATGAATAATGTATTCTAAATTCGAGCATGGATGATCTTGTAGGACATTAATATGATAGTGTGAAAGCCGTGTGGTTTCAAGTAAGTATATAGATGTATCGACTATAACTAAATTAATTGATGTTTTTAAATCACTGTCGATGGGTTCAGGCAATCGTACAGTGACGTCAAAAAGCAATGATGTCACTCGTAAAGAAATATTAATATGTTTTAATGTACATCAATTTCACATTTCAAATATAAAGAATCGAACTGTCTTTTCTATTTGCCCTACTAGCGAGGATGAATCCAAGTTCCCTAACATGACTTGGTAAAGTCGAGTTTAATTTCACCACCAATAAATATGGCCTTGGGGCTCTTTGATGAAATCAATATTCTTTCAAGTTGTCCAAATCAAACAACTGTCGGAAAATTAAATGTTAAATGTATGTGTGTAATTCCCGTAATTTAATACAGGCTAAAATCTAGTTTGATTGAGTAAAAGCAATTGAAATGTATATAAGAAAAAGGTTGTTTTCGAAATAGCAATAGTTTCAAAGAATGGCTTAAAGGCATATTTACAGATATTTATGGTTGTTTTGGACTAGTTCTTAGCTACAACTGGAAAGTACATTCAATTGACATATATAACATCATCTTTGTACTTCTAAAAACCTTTCCACCGCTGTATGATAGACATAATTCCACGGCAACCCCTCCGATAGACAACCTGAATATTGTCGTATTTATATTTGATTCAGGGGGATTCCACCATCAATGCAAGGGGACATAACTCTAAGTGGTACGACTAAAATATAATGCGTAACGGCAACGTTTGCTTGCAAATTCCTTCATAGATCAGTTCATGCATCAAATACAAGATAAATAGAGGAATGTTCCCTGTATTCATATACAATATTAATATTTTGATAACTATCGAGTACTGGGGACGAAGTACATTAGTATATAACAACTTCTGGGTGGATAAATCAATCGTAATTAGTCTCAAATCGAAATTCGTTTGTCCATTATACAGGTCTATCAACTGATATTATGCCTTTAAACGAACACAATCACAAATATATAGTTGATCTACTTTTCTAATTTAATGGTCAAACGATTTCGTTTACCGGAAAATACATATAACTGATTAATCTACACACATGCTTTATTCAACGTGGTTAAAGGCATAGTATCACATATTAAGTTGTCGTTTTGGACCGAATTGGCGATAAAAATGCAAAGTAATGCTCTTATATTTTTACCGCTGTAGGATAGGTAAAATTGAATTGCAGTTTACATTCCCGACTAAAATAACGAAAACTAGTGAGACATGTGGAATAAATAACTGGTTATATAAAGTATGTGTGTAGTCAAAACAAATGTATTTATTTTCAGACAAAACCGTACTAGACCACTATATAAGTCAACCATTAAGTATGCCTAATATTTATTATGTTTTTCTTAAATACTTTAAAGCTATGACATTTTAACTAAGTTATATTATGTTTTTGTGACACTGAATACTAGAAATCCTTCTTGACCTCATGATCAAACCCGTGACACCTCACGCGGAAGCCATGCATCATTAATTGCAAGAGGTTCAAGGTCATAGCATTCTGTTACAGGACATTAAAAGAATATTACTCAATTACAGAAACAGCAGTGTGCATCGTGGATGTTTATCGACAAACTAGGATATGATCCATCTGATCACAGAATAGTGCCATGGGGTACACCCTAATTGGTAGTTTAAAAACAGCGGATATTACTCGACAGACAGCAAATAAAAATAATATCTTGCTTTTGCAATTTATACGACGAATGCAGAATGTAATTTCTAGTTGTTGGTGTCAGTTTAACACCAGAGTTGACGTAGGCTGGTGTTTTTATACAACACCAGATACATTATGATGGTCAACAGGTGTCGGTCACCGAGAGTAGGAACACTTGGTTACATTTCTTATAAGTATGTGGAACTAGACGTACCTGCAGACTTGGGGGCCTGTTCTCGAAACGTTCTTGCGAACTTCTTAGCCAAAGAACAGGTGGCCTATTCTCGAAATGTTCTTACGCTCGTACAACAACCTTAACGAGTCGTATAGTATGGTTACGAACTGTTCTTAAGGGCAAGAGGTTCGTAAGAACGTTTCGAGAATAGACCCCCAGTAGTTCTTAGCGATTCGTATAGGAGAGTAAGGCCACAAACTGTTCTTAGGCTAAGAAGTTCGTAAGAACGGTTCGAGAATAGGCCCCCAGTAGTTATCAACGATTCGTATAGTAAGGCCACAAACTGCTCTTAGGCTAAGAAGTTCGTAAGAACGTTTCGAGAATAGGCTTCCTGGGTCGGTATTCATACAGGGGCTTAGGTTTTGGACTTAAGTCTGAAAATGTAGACTTAGCTGAGCCACAGACTTAAGTCTTCAATCTAATAATAAAAAGGCTCAGCTAAATAAGTCTGCGGTTGCTAGGGGAATCCCCTGTGTTTTGTAATTTCCGGCAATATTCGCCATCTTAAACAAGGTGTAGTCGTCTAGCAAACGTCTGAGGCGAAAATATGGTCTAGGATATGCGGCAGACATGTGATGATGTAAAGGACTTAAGCCCCCTGTCTAGGCGGTATAAGTCATTTTTGTGACTTGTCATAATGTAGACTTAATGTAGTCCTTTTTTTTGGACTTAAGCCCCTTTATGAATACCGTCTACAATAGTCAAAGCAATATAGAAAATAGTGTTCTAGTTATTTACAGTGTGGTTCAGATGTCACTGGAAGACATATTTAGGCTGTCTAGATATGCTGAGATGGAAATTACCCAGACCCTCCTCCTGTCACGGTGAAAGGGTATACGGTGGCATTACGTAATGTAACGTACGGGATACCTAGAAATTAGACCACATTATTAGTTTAAAAAGTAATAATGTGGTGTATAATGTCATGGTATTCCGAATGTTGTATTTAGTAATGTCCGCGGTATTCCCCTTCACTGTGGGAGGAGTTGATCGCAGACAGAAACTCCTTGACACCCATCCTCGAAAACCCTTAACTAAATGTAGGTTACGGTAACTGACCAGACGTCTCGAATGGTAATTAAATGTAAACTTTTACAAAACGAATTTTGAAATGTTATCCATAGAATAGACAATCTGAGTGAAATATTACAAGAAAATAAATGATAAATAGAGGATATTCAAGTGTTTTTTTTCTCTCGAATACCATGTTTATCTCATCATCTAGTGGAATGGGAGAGTCGATATTTCGACCCTCCCATTTATTTATTACATAAGTGCAGTGAAATATACATAACTTTCAGTATTTAGTCAGGTATTAGTTCATCTAAGAATGGATCAGCCTACTTCATTCCCCTTTGAACTTTGGCTGTGACGTGACAATGTCGCTGAACTGGTTCCATGTTCTGTACTCGTGGCCCAGTTAGTTATTTTCACATGTGAAAAATAACACCTGTTATTTCCATTGACAAAACGTGGTATTACACTGCATTTATGTAATAAATAATTATATTTCTAAAATTTCAAAATCGTGAAAATTTGGAATTGATTTGTAATAGTCAATTGTCTACTTGCAACTGGCCAATTTAGACAACGTCCTGATAATGTATTTTAAATAAACCTATTTTGTACGAGCAGTAAATTGATTGATTGTTTGATTGATTCGTATTCAATAAAATACATGTATTTAAGTTTGTAATACATTACTGTAATTTAAATGATTCATATGTTTGTTACTTCAGCCGCAATTAACTAAATTACAATTGGCGTCCTAGATGCAGGACAAATTGTAATAAGCAACTATATAAGTGAAGGTTATCTTGTCTTCCTTATGGCATGTCAGCTCAGAACAGGCCATAAGGAAGACAAGATCTAGATGACCTGACTTATATATTTGCTTACAAGGCAATTTAATAATCCGCTTACACGATTCCCATCAATCTTGAACTAAAGGTGTCGTGATTTTAACCAATACAATCAGAGAGGAAATTTGTCAAATACACCACATAGTAAGATAATTAATCTTCTGCGACATGCGCACACGTAAACACACCATTTCATTATTTCTATACTCACCGAATGTATTTATATAATAAAATAGTTATACGTTATTACAACGACATGTGATAGAGGACTGCATTATACCGTAACTGCATGCACTTAAATATCAATTTCTGAGTAAGTAAGAAACCCACTATTGCATGTGTTTCAGTATTAATAATACATGATCTATGGACAGGTGTACGGTTAGTCGGAATATTAACACGTTTTTAATAGCTGAACCTCGTGTTACCGTACGATACTATTGTTTAAGATTTAATTAATCTCAGCTAGCTTTTATAGTGATTGGAAATATATCACTGCGAGTGCTGCAGTACTCAAGGATCTAAACTCGGTGGTTTATTTTTGTGCGTGTGTCATGTTCACTTAGTTTAAGGTGATGTTCCATTGGTTCTCCAGAAGATTCAGAAGAATCTGGAGAAGAATGACATGCTAGAGAAGAATCTTCTCAGATCTCCTAAATCTCCAAGACCTCAAGGTGTGGCGCATAGAAGAGCGACGTCATGAAGTTTGGCGTGAAATGCTTTGATGCTCGTGTTTGGTAGATACTTTATGGAATGAAAAACAAGAAAAAACGCACTTCAATTTCTTATTGTGTCTTACATACCCAAAATAAAAAAATAGGAATTGTTATTTTACTAATAAAGAAAACAGTATTTATATAACTCCAACAATATTGTATAGTTTAGCTATTATTTCATGTTGGCGGGCGAATCAGAAAGCCAGCATAGTGTAGACCGTCGAAAGTTTAAAGACGTGCATCAGGGCATATATCGTTCTAGTCCTCGAAGCTCTCATATCTACTACGAGACCATAAGGACTCTCGTAGCGATCTCTAATACATGGTGGCCGTGTACTTAACGAGATCGCTAACCTATGGTATACTAGTTTATATGAGAGCTTCGAGAAAGATAGTACCCAGCACGTGAAAAATGAAAATGTTGGTCAAAATTCGTTCCATTCACTCTCCATGAGGTGCCAAATTCAGAACTTCTGGAGAACGAATAGAACAACACCAGTGTAAAAGATATCTTGGAAGCTATTACTATAAAGAAAATCGCGATTATCAATATCGCCGTAATATTATTAATGTTTGTGAATGGGCAAAGATGTTTACAAGATAGCCTGTGGTGTTCTGAATGGGATGTCTATGACATATATACCACACGATGGACCACAGGGGATGAGTCACACGCGTATTGATCACAATAAATCAATGTTAACTCAGGATAAGACGCCAAAATGGCCCAGTTCTACCTGATTACATCCACATTACTTGGAATTACCTGCAGATGATATTTCGTTTAAGTCGCCGTAGTTTCTGTTAAATCTGTTCCATAGATGCAGGTACCGACAAATACTAGGAGATAGGTGATTAACTACCTATGCATCCCCATGCACACCACGTGCGGTTTTCATTTATTAAAACGTATTGAATGCAATGTGTACTTTTTCTCGTTGGTGTACATTACTTCATTTCATTGTTGATGTCTTGCATTTTAGCATCAGTTTCCCTTTTTAGAACGCGCACTGTTGAAGAAAGCTTTCACATATCGTCCTATCGTAATATGATTCTTGTACTCTTGTACCACATTGGATGGTGAATAGAGAATCAAACAGCTGATATGCCCCAATATAGATAAGTCCCAATGGAGTCTATTAATATCACCGTTCACCGAAAATCATGAGAAATGTTGGGTCACGAAATGGAAAAACCACGAAAATGTTTCGCTATACGATTAGTCAAACTACTATAGTACTAGTGCAGTAGTAGTAGCATTGTTCTGTTACTCCGTTGTCATCCATTTTCAGAAGTGGGTTCTGTGATTGAGGCATGTGTAGTTATCATTAATCAATGTATCGTGGTAATATTGACTAGTAGCTCATGTGAAGTAGGGATACAATTGCAACGTCTGTTCAAATTAGAATAATTATATTATATGATCGAATAATCCAATTGACATACCCAGGCATGTGTTTATCAAAATGAGTAGTAAAGTATTCAATCGGTTGAATACCAGAAACGAGTAGCAGAAACTCAGCAAGACATTGCAGACCTTTGCAGTAAAACTATGGTAAATGGTGTTGCAGTAACCCAGGTACCGTTAATTGTAGGATAAGCGTAGCTGCTGTCGTATGCTGTGGGTTGAAATACATTTAGCTGTGTCTAATATTGAATATGTGTAGCACTGGGGAATGTATACTTTATATAACATAGCACGTGTGTCTGGCCATGAATGCACATAACGAACTCCAGACTGTTCAGAGAATACGTGTCTGGATGTCCTGTCAGTTCTGACACTGAAGACGGTGGACCCTACACACTGAAGACGGTGGACCTTACACACAGAAGACGGTGGCCCCTACACAGTAACACACTGAAGACGGTGGCCCCTACACATTGAAGACGGTGGACCCTACACACTGAAGACGGTGGCCCCTACACACTGAAGACGGTGGCCCCTACACACTGAAGACGGTGGCCCCTACACACTGAAGACGGTGGACCCTACACACTGAAGACGGTGGACCCTACACACTGAAGACGGTGGACCCTACACACTGAAGACGGTGGCCCCTACACCTTGAACACAGCGGTCCATGCACACTGACATCATGTTTGTGAATATTACAGAATGTCGCATATGAATTACATTCTTTAAATTTTACTTTTATTCATTCAAAGGTCACAGTTCATATTGAGCGTGGCATGTGTACTTAACGCGATACAGCTATCTCAGAACGGTGAAAAGACAGCATCCGAGGAGATGCCATGCCATAAACCATTCCTAGATTCGTCTTTCCGTTTGTTCAGTTGCACAAACACCCTTCTTCCTGTTGACATTCGAGACTGACAGTGTATGGACAGACTGTGACCGTGTTATCAAGGTCGTCCACAGAATGCTTAAGTAAGTCAGCAGCCATTTTTGACATAAATACGGATTTAGCTTCGTTCCCAGCACACTGGTACTTAGATATCTGGATCTGTTTCACTGTTTCCGTTAAAGGACGACTAGTATTTAAACATGATATTGCATGGCCATGTTCAATTCCTTAGTCCATTCTGAACAATAATTAGTATTGGGTTGAAAATGTATTTCTATTTCGAGGTTAATTAGACACACCAAATAGCATGATAGTATGTACAGGCGGATTAATTTAGACTTAATTTCGAAATACGTCTGCAAATGTTCTATTCCTGACAGTTTTCGTTATTGTAGCTGGGTTCGTGCTTTGTCTTTATATATATGTATGCTTGTATGTGTAATGCAATATTAGTTGTCTTTCATGTTTGTCACGGGTTAATTCCATCTTAACATTTCAAGTTAATCATGAACTATTCCGATGCATATATTTCTGTATTTAGTATAATTAGGGTATTTGATATGGGTTTATGCTAATAATGATATATTTCATACCGCTATTGAGTTCAGGTATTCAGGTACTGTGGTAATACACCAATCGGGATTTAAATAGTGAATAGTATTACAAATACACACATACATTTCACCAGTTGACTTGACTTGTGCCGGGTATATCTATATGTTTTAATATACTATATTATGCATCAATTTCACATTTCATCGAACTATCTTTTCTTTTTATTCTACAGAATGCAAGTTTGCTAACATGACTTGGTAAAGGGCACAGTATGTTTGAAAAGCAAAGCTGGGCGTCACAGATTGTACTATACGGTGTTTGCGATTGTTTCTTAAACAATATATGCCTACATATTGTCCATGTTATACAAAATATTTACTGACATTATTGAATGTTTTAATTCCACCGGTGATATTGGGCCTTGACGGTTTTTGTTTGATATTTGTAGTTTCATGGAACTGTTTGTCATGGCACTGTCAGAAAGGTTTGTCTCGTTAACTAAATCAGAAATAGTAGTAAGTAGGAACGCATCGCGTATTTTCATGGCAAGAACTCGAGAAGCCATATTATGGGCTGGTATAGGGTTTCTTTAATAATAAATTGTTGTACAGGTTTTGAAAGAAAATTGAACGCGTGCACACTATTTAGATTCAATTAAAGCGATAAAACATCCAGTGAAACACGTGACAATGTCTCCTCACGTCCGCTCCAGTGCCGCCTAACGGCAGACATAGGGCGGAAGTATCAGAGGATGGTAAGGGTTTCAGGGGATGGTAAGGGATTTAAGGGACGGTAAGGGTTTCAAGAGTGGTGAGGGTTTCAGGGCGTGGTAAGGGAATGTGAGGATGCACGTGTTGCCTCACGTATGCTTGCTATCTAGAAAATAATATCCATCAAGAAACAAATTAAGCAAATAAGTAAAGCTGGCGTTCCCCTTGGCGCTTACCAAGCTACATTATTATGTGTATATAATATACATATATAGCTACGTAGTATACGCTGCCAAGTATATAGACTCCTACAATCAAATGTCGCACGAATGAAATGTGTCTATGTTATAAGGATATTGGTTCAAAACAAATTAGGGATGAAGATGTATCGTTTCCAGAGCGTATTTCTCTAAAGGTGTACCACTTAACGAGAACGGCGTGGGCAGTGCCTGCAACTGAACTCTGGGGAAGACATCTTTGGTCGTTCTTGCAATGTAGCTTATTAATGGGCAGATAATGACAGCTTGTCATTCTACAGAATTAAATTCTAGGGGTTTGTATTTTGCAAGAATTCTGTTTTTCTTTCTATCAAATCTATAGGTTTCACCACGTAATTTAGTAAACTATTCCCCAGGGATCTCAAAACAAGAAATCACTGGATTCTGCAGGACGTTCTTAATGTATTTATCTTTAACGCAAAAACATAGACAGAGAATCACAGCTTGGGTCAGACACACACAGACACATACACATACGCAAACACACAAACACATAATTACAGTATATATATATATATATATATATATATATATATATATAGGTCTACATCGTGATTAAACCTAAGATTTACATATATGTTCCAACGATCGATTAGACCAGAACTCCTCCAGTGTTGTAGAATGGTTACTAGACTAGTATTAACTATTTATACCTAAATCTAATTGTAGGGTATGTGACAAGTCTTGTGTAGTATCATGTATACTTGTGATGTATATTTATAAACACAAGGACGGCGGCACATATTGTGAGTGAGAGGAATGTCTGCAATGTAACAGTGTTACCAGACAGTTGAACGTAGACACCAACAATGCAATATCACGTATTTCCTGCATGGCCACGTGCTGTCAGTAATATTTCGTGAACCGTACTGTTTAAGTGTGAACTAAGTAAAGCTAATACAGACAAAACTTAACGTTGTCTATGCTTTCTCAGTTGGAATATGCTTAATAATAGACACATACACATAGCTACGTGGACTTGGGAATGTATGAAAGCGTTCATTTCAACATAATAATTATGCTCTTGCTAAATTCCGTGTCATGTTTTACTGGGAAAAACACATACTATAATTATTATGCCTACGACTGTTTTTGACATATTATTTCTCTTTCGTACAAATATGAAGAGTTGTTATGACACTGCAAACCATGGTATCCGTTGATACTAATTTAGTTTCAATAATGATTAATTGCTGCTGCTGCTTGCAATGGTGTCTAAAATGGTAATAATTGGTATTTTGAAAATATGCATTACATATTATGCTAGTAGTGCGTTAAACGTAAAAATATAAGTAAACATGAATACATTCACTAGTCTATTAACTCTTTCACAATGTTTAACGAATATATACTTGAAGCTCAATCGGTATCAGGCAATGACTTAGGAGGGCAGTAATTATTAACAAGGGAATATATCACGTTTCTTACCAACTTTCACTTTCGGTATGCATACCGTATACGTACAGTATTGGCAATGCCTAGCGTTAGCCAGGTAAATGGCATATTATTATAATCCATATGACCTTTAAGTGTTCGTCATGTACATTGGCACCTCATCTCATTCTAGAGAACATGCGTGGCACTAATTCCCCTGGGAGTCTTCTACGGACTTTATCTCACAGTCGATAGGATTACGGTTCTATTATAAAATGATGTTCTTTGTGAAATGCTGCTGTATTCGGGCATCTGTGCTTGTGTTAATGACGGTCTACTGCTCATTTCTCGTACTTTACGATATGCGTCCTACACAGACAAGATTGGAAGTCATTGTTCGTTTTACGTTAGAACTTTCCGCTCAACAGATACACACTAAAGTGCTGACACATCACTTAGAGGTTTAATCTGCTTAGTGCAGCTGACGTCATATTACAAATTAACTTTTCAAACTTCAGAGAGAATTTGAAGTCACGTCGACCGGAAGAAAATATGTTCTAAATGTTAACGTGCACTTCAATAGCGATATATTTCAATAATAGGTTAATAAAAATAGTTTAATCATGGAGAGAAAAGGACATCTCTTCTCGTAAAATACTACGCGTTTGATTGAATGCTAGTTTCCTTGTCCGAAGTTATTATCTTGGAGTTGGCTAAATTGCTGAGATAATGTTCCTGCTACGTACAGACGATGCAGATGTGACAGATTACATGCATCTGTAGTAGGCATAGTTAATATTAATGAACATGTGTCTAGATACAATGAATTGGTAATCATGTTATATCCTACGTCTTCATACAACTGTTAACAAATGAACATCTTACTGTATTACCATCCCTGTCCATCTTCCTTAAAATAAATTTGCCAATGTTAAAAAAAAGGGAAATAAATGTGTTACATTTGATATGTAATCTAGGTTATATGATCCCTGAAATTCTGTAAATAAATGTTATCTCATCCTACGCCTTCTGGCAATGAATCGAAATCATATCACATCCTACGCCTTCTGTCAATGAATCGAAATCATATCACATCCTACGCCTTCTGGCAATGAATCGAAATCATATCACATCCTACGTCTTCTGTCAATGAATCGAAATAATATAAAGTGTATTTGAAAGACATTAATGTGTTTTCCCCTTCATGATGTCAACAGCTTCACATTGAGACATTTTGTGACGACAGCTACACAATCTAATGTTCATTTTGATGCACATGTAATCATACATTGGAATTAATGTGGCAGCTCTGAGCTACACATTCAGATATTCCTCAAACCAAGTTTGAATCTTCGTTTAATTGTCTCTGGTGTCATCAGCCTTTACTCGCCTGAGGGAGATGAAGGGCAGAAGTGATTTTTGGCTCGTATTAATTACGTTTCTATGAGAATATTTTTTTGGTTCAACTTCCCGATTCTGTCATCAGACGACATTGCCGTTGCACAGCTCACGTGAGTCGACGTGACTATGTGACTATTATTTTTATTATTTTCATGGATAATAAATACACACGATCTTGTTTCGGAAAGGTGTGTTCGTTTCTAATTTGGTTGACTTTGGTGAACTATACAGGAATTGTCGAGAAAAAACGACTTCGACGTATATTCAAGGTGTGTACCAAAGTAACCGGAATGAAGGATAATCATGCTTGGGATTATGTGAGTTTCCACAGTGTCAGAGCCATACCAACAATGTATATGGTCGGACATCCATATTTCGTTACCCTAAGCACAACTCGATGTTTAAAATATTACTTAAATAAGGCCAAAA